>CAIGRT010208595.1:0-29239 GCA_903798405.1 Fraxinus platypoda
ACTTGCGGGAAATCAAACGACATGTTGGTTTTGGAATAGTATGATGATACAGAATAGCTGCCACATCAACAAAGCAGGAGAAGGATTTATCAATTAAAAAGGCACGTAAGGCACCCACGTGGCTTAAGGAGTATCAGTGTTAAAAATGGATTTACTGGACAGGTGTCCAATTTTGAGGCTAAGGGGATATTCAAATTTCCTTATATTTATATGTAAAAGCTTTAATCTATCCAATTTCTTCAATTCCTTCTTCTCTGTTCTACACAACCTCAAATTGTGCATTATTTTCAGTATCATTTAGTGCTCTCGTTGAGAGGAAAACCTGGACGTTAGCCATGGCAGATCAGACCCAAGCCTATGTATCACAAGCTCTTGAGGATTGCCTGAATCGTATGTCTTCGCATGATGATTAGTTCAGTTTATTCAGCAACATTCTCAAGGAAATCAGCTTGAAATTGATGTTAATGGATGGTCGATTAGAGCAGAGTTTGAGGAATCCTGTTGTTGATGTATCAGGATTGTCTACAACTCCAACAATCCGACAGGAGAAGGCATTAGTGGGCGGAGACAATACTGTGCAACCTATGCTAACTCTGAAGCTCGATGTTCCGCGTTTCAATGGAGAGGATCCACATGGATGGATTTTTAATGCAGAACAGTTTTTGGATTTTCATGAGACTCCAGATCAGCAACACTTGACTATATCTGAATCAGGGTTGCGCCAAGATATTCGACGAGAGGTACACGCATTGCAACCAAAATCTCTTATACAAGTTGTAAATCTGGCTAAGCTGATGGAAGATAAATTCAATGATATGGGTATAAGAAACTTGCTTAGTCGACAGATTCTTGTCCCAAATACTAAACCACATCCACCCCCTACTACCTACTCCCAAAATTCCTCCAAGTAATGCTTTGATTAATATTAAGAGTTTGGGTATACTAGTTAAAAGATTGTCAGCATTCGAAATGATGAACGAAGGGAGAAGGGGTTGTGCTTTAGCAGTGATGAGAAATTTGGAAAAGGGCATAAATTTAAGTCCAAACTCTTTGTATCGTGCTAGAAGACGAGGAGAGTTTGGATGACAATCGGTTGTTGCATTTAGAAGAGTCTCAAGAAAACGAGAATATGATTGAGGAACCACCACCTATAGTCAAAAGAGAAATAGAGAATCAGTTGTTGGATGACAATAAGTTGTTAGCATACGACCATATCGGTACCCCCATTTCCAAAAGAGAGAAATAGAGAAGCTCATAGCAGAAATGTTGACCTCTGGAGTAATAAGACCAAGTAAAAGTCCATACTCTTCTTCCATGTTGTTGGTGAAAAAGAAGGACGTCACATGACAGTTTTGTACAGACTATAGAGCTCTCAATCAAATCTACATATCCGATAAGTTTCCTATTCCTATAGTTGATAAATTATTAGATGAGCTTTTCAGAGCCACTGTGTTCTCCAAGATTTATCTCCGTGTCGGGTACCACTAGATATGAATGGAGCTCAAGCTCTAGTGCTAGCTTTACTCAACTTCAAGCAATCATTCAGTATAGAAATTGGTGCATCAGGGGTTGGGATAGGAGCTGTCTTGATTTAAGCTTCACATCCTATTGCATATTAAAGCAAAAAGTTAAATTCCAAAATGCAGCAAGCTTTCACTAATGTTCGAGAGTTGTATGCAATTATAGAAGCAGTGGCTAAATGGTACCAATACTTTTTGGGCAGAAAATTTCTTATCAAAACGAATCACAAGAGTATTAGGGAATTGATGTCACAAACTATTCAAACACCAGAGCAATAGAGGTTTTTGATTAAATTAATTGGTTTCAACTTTGAAATTGTCTACAATCCGGGAGCCGGCAATCGTGTGGCGGATGCTCTCTCCAGAAAAGATGAAGAAAATGCTAATTTCGAAGTGTCATCAATGTTGTTGACATTGGCACATCAAACTAGCTAGATTTTTGAAAAATTGAAACAAGAGACTAATCAATTACCTGACCTTATTGGATTGCAACAAGCCATTGCCCAAGATGGTGTAGCCTTTTCCCTACATTAGATACATCAAGGGTTGATTTGGCACAAAGGTTGTATCGTGGTTAGCTCAGAATCTGACCACAAGCTTGATATCATTCGAAAGTTACATGACACACCTATTTGTGGGCATAATGGTATATTCAAAACTACTGCTCATGTATGGTCATAATTTGAATGGCCACGTATGCGGGAAGTTATTAAGCATTTTGTCCGAACATGCCCTATGTGTCAACAGACAAATTATGAGACTTTGGCTCTTGTAGGTACCTTGCAACCACTTGAGGATCCGGTACAAATATGGGAAGACTTGACTATGGATTTCATTGTAGGGCTTCCGCTATCTCATGGTTTTACATCCATTATGGTGGTTGTAGATCGATAAAGTATGCCCACTTTGTTTGCCTTCCAATTAGTTTCAATGCTACAGTGGTCGCCATACTGTTGTTTAGAATATCTATAAATTGTATGGTATTTCGTCTATCATTATCAGTGATCGAGATGCCATTTTTTGTCAGCAAATTTTGGCAAGAATTATTTCACCTCAGTGGAACTAAGTGGATGTTTAGTAGCGTATACCACCCACAGACGGATGGCCAAGTGGGAGTCACAAACAGGGGGCTAGAACAGTATCTTCATAGCTTCATTTTTTATCATCCCACACGTTGTTATAAGTATTTGCCTTGTGTAGAGTATTCCTACAACACAATATATCATTCTTCAATCAAGACTACGCCTTTTCAGGTGGTCTATGGTTGGCTTCCACCACCTCTCTTACCTTGTTCACGTTCAGATATAGCCATTGAAGCCGCGGAAGAAACCTTAAGAAAAGGGATCAGCTGTTAAGGGAATTGAAAGTGGATTTGAAACATTCCTAGAACCAAATGAAGCAATACGCTGATAAACATAGGCGTGAACAACACTTCAAAGTGAGTGATATGGTGTTGATAAAGTTGCAACTCGACAAATTACATTATCAAAGTAGCCTTGTACCAAACTCAGCAAACGTTTCTATGGACTGTTTCCAATTGAGGCTCAAGTAGGACCTGTAGCATACCGTGTTTGGTTTTCGAAACATGTCAAGCTTCATCTTATGTTTCATGTCTCAGTTTTGAAACCGTACAGATAGGACACAAACATTAATGTCGCGTAGCTACCTACCGTTACAGTTGACAATCATCCCATCATTGAACCCATTGCCATTCTTCGAACTTGGCATGTACGTATCAAATAGGACCTCAAGCTACAGCTACTGGTGCAGTAGGATGGCATGTTGCTTGAAGACACCACTTGGATTTCTATTGAAGAGTTCAAAGCTCTCTACCCGAATTTTGACCTTGAGGACAAGGTCATGACTGAAGGGGTGGGGAATGATACAAAAATATCAACATAGTAGTAGAAAGATTTATCAATTAAAAGGGCATGTAAGGCACCCACGTGGCTTAAGGAGTATCAATATTAAAAATGGAATTTCTACAGCCAAGTATTTTATATTTATTATTATTATTTTATTTTTTTTTGTTAAAACAAACTGGACATGTGTTCAATTGTGAGGCTAAGGGGATATTCATATTCCTTTATATATGTAAGAGCTTTACAGCGAAAGAATATAAGTAATCTATTTAATTTCTTCAATTCCTTTTTCTCTTTTCTACTTATGAGGCACACAACCTCATATTGTGCATTATTTTCAGTATCATATGAGGAACTATCAAGGTTCGCCACAAACGTGGTTGAAACTAATGAATTAAAGACAAATAGATTCATCGAAGGATTAAAACCTAAACTAGGTCGAGATGGGTAGATGTCAGATGTCTAAATCCTGAAATTTTCATCAGTAATAGATTGAGCTTTATTATAGCATAGTAGGCAGAGGCAAAGATTATGAAAGCTCTTGAGTTTAGGCCCATAGCGCAAAAAGGCAACTTACAACATTAAAAGGAACCAAATGAGAAAGTGCTGGAACAATAATTGAAGGGTGGAAACTAAAGTTTTGTCCTCTAACAAAGAAGGTTTGGACATATAATAGACCCAAGAATACTATAAAGATAATCCGTTCATCTTGTGGAAAGCCTCAATCGGGATCGTGCCAAACAAAATTAGAATTATGTTATGCATCTAGTAAAGAAGGACATTAGATCAAGGATTGTCCAAATAAAGTAAAAAGGAAAGCAAAATCAGCTTCGTATCTAGTTAGAGTATTCTCTATGGTGAGACCCAAAGCAAAAATAGTAACAAATGTAATTGTAGGTACGACCTTTTTTTGTATCTAAGCCCGTTAACACTCTATTCGGTTCTGGTGATAAATGTTATGATTCGTCAATGAGGCTCCGGTCAAAGCCATGTGGAAGAAACTTTTTACAAAGATATACGAGCATGGGGCACCATGTAGTTGTTGTGACATAGCAATTTTGGATGAATCGAACCCATGCGACAAAATCGAACTCATATGACAAATTGAACCCACTCGCTGCAATCGAACCTCTTCAGCTGAGGCGGGCCACACGAGACGCCTCGAGAGTATTCATGAAAGATCTTATTGCAAGTGGATGATTTGACATGTCACTGAAAAGGTTGTCCCATCAATCAATTGTTCATGTCAAGTTTTATACCATCGCTATACTTATTACAACATGGCCTAGGAATGATTGATTGATGTTTATGGTAAGAAAACATAGCCGCTTGGATGAAGCCATGTGCGGTTCACCCACATGGTCTCATACTATAAAAGCTTGTACATGGTTCCATTCAAAGGTAATGCAAATTTATACTCTCAACATATAACTTTACTCTCTTTACTCTTTCTATTATTATTAGTTTTGACCTCATTTTACTTTGATAAATCTGTCCTAAGCCTGTCCTACATCCAATTATATACTCCATCCTATTGACTTGACCTTCGGAGTTCCTCCGGCTACCTCACCCAATGCCGAAGTTTGGCTGTATGCCTTAACGATTTGACCAAGTGTGCACGACTACAACTTATGTAGACGTTAAATGAGCTGGGATCGTTGGTCACATCACCTCTACAAAAAGTGAGGTCAACAATGCCCATTCCTTTTTTTGCGTGCTTTCAATATGTCGCCATACCTATCTAGTTCGGTAGGTCACATGGATGTAGAAAAAACTTATTATAATTTTGATGAACTGGAAACATCTATTTTCCATTTCTATTCACCAGGTTCATATTTTTCTTTTCGAGCTCTATATTCTGGATATCCATATTCGTTTGAAAAATAGCGAATGTCTAGACAACTTGATGTAAGTGTTGTACCCTACGTCCAATCAATTTTGGACGTTAACATTTAATATGATTAATGCATTTTATTTATGGCAGATCTATTATTTTAAATTATTATTCAGATAAATTAAACTAATAGAATCCATAGATTCAAGTCTTGGTCACTTGTTAATCACAAGAAGTTGTGATTGTAAGAAACAAATCACATATGATTGAATTTTAAATTATTCATGGTTGAAAGTAATAACGAGATACACATATCGTTATTACAGATATACTAATATGTGTGGTATTTCTCGCTTATAAAGTGATTAGCTGATCTCACAAGCTAAAATATAGTGACATTTAAATGGACACGTGGATGTTTTGTTATAAGAACAAAGTATTGGAAACCTGCTGTTGAGATTACACATGGATAACTATCTGGGCGTTAGTAGTTAATCTTTAACGTTGGTAATGGAATTAGTCATTCGACTTGAGGTCATCATACTGCTTTATATGAGAACGGTCATATTTCGGTAATTTTGGATGTTGTTCTGCCAAGAGTGACTAATATGACATCGTTCGGGCATGTCAAGAATCATATGAAAGTTGTGAATGATTAATAAAGGATTCGTTACTCTTAGATAGTAATAGATTATGATCTATGTTTTAAGTTGATAACGAAGTCCTTAACCAAGGTGTGTTCATAAGTTGAAAAGAGTTTTTAAGTAATATTGACTTAAGAGTTGACTGAAAGATATGATCGATAAATGAGATTGACATACATCTATATCTCTTAATTGATCGGATCATATTGACTAAGACATTACAGTTTCACGGTAAACGAAGAAGTTTGTTTTACCATATCACATGACACTTCATGTTACATATATTACCCTAACATATTGTCATATGTCATACATATATAAGAAGGTGTTCATTGCTAGGTTGATGCCTTATCATCACATCAACGAATTCGTCATTTGCTATATCGAGTTGTACCATAACCATACGGGGGTTGAGTACTCTCTCAATATACGGCCATCCTCATCTCAGATTCTTTTTTATTCTGGAAGCCAAAAATATCCCATTTTAAAAGAAAGGCAATTATTAAGGGCGTGCTCTACCACTAAGCTAATAGCCCGTTGTGTGAGCCTCCCACTGGAGGCCCGCTATGTCAAAAGCGAGAGAAACTCCATCCTTCTCTTTGCTTTTTTAGCCTCCATGTCGTTATTCTTTTGGTCGGCTTTCCATTCTTGAGGACTTTTCATCGGTGGTGCCTGTGGGAGAAGGAAGAGTTGTAGTTAGGGATTGTTATGGCATGTATGTAGGTGAGGCAAAAGATAAATTAATTAATCTAGGTGAATTAATGATAAATTAAAAATGATATTTTAATTTATCTTGTTTTGATTATATGAAAATAATAGTATAGGCATCGTGATCGGGAACCTAATGGGTCACACACAAAAATGAGAACTAAAAGAATAATTTACTAATTTATTAATTGACAAATGTTGGATATTAGTAAGGGATATCAGATATATGGAGCAACTGACCTACCATGACATGTTAGGGCACTCGTACAAATTGATAAATATGGACTGCCCAACATTAAATATGATTTTTTTATTTTTTTTATTCTTACATTTGTCCATTATCATTTATTTTCATTGTAAGGGAAGTAGGACTTCCTTATTTACTACTTTTATTATTTCCTCATATAACCGCGGTATTCCTCCGCTACAAGTGATGACATATTAATAAAATTTCGGAGGTACCGCCTTCATTTAACAAAAAAAAAAAGGTGTTGGATATTAGTAGAATTATTAAGCCGACATGTTTAATGGGTGGGGTAAGCCAACATAAACTTCTATTAATGAGCTATTATGGTTTGAGAAATTATAACATATATTCATAATCTTCCTAGCAAAAAAAAAAAACTTGATCTTTCATTCTTGTTCCCTTGTGTGAATTATTATTGAAGGTTGAAAAATTTGACGGTTGTGGTGTGTGGAGATCGTGATTGTTCGTATTCTAAAATTGCTTGAGAAGTTTATAGAATTTAAGAAATGTATAATTCTAAACATAGTTTATATCTAAACATAAAAAAGATCATCGGTGGGAATTGAAATTATTTTAAATTTTCGCTGTGCATGTATAAGTAAATACCCAACATTTGATTGTCTTTGACTTCAATGATTTTGATGTGATTCTTGGACTGGATTGGTTATCCAATCATCACAACACGTTAGGTTGTAAGTTGAGTACTTTATAGTTTCCTAAAAAGAAGCCACTAAATCAATGTCACAATGACGTCTATGATTTTTGGTTAGTTTACTGATCGTTTGAAATCCCATAAGTGTACGATATCACAAATAAGTAATAAAGTAATGAGTATACTAGCATTCCTACGAGGACCGCGTACTTATTCTAATGTCAATTAATATTAACTTCAATTGAATAGCAAAACTTGTTCATAGAATATATACGAATTAATTAATTAAACTAGCTATTCTAATAAGCAATTTATGAAAGCTTTTGTAAAACTATGTGATATAATTACTAAGTCTTCGAATCCTCCTTATATTACCGTTTCAGTGCAATTCAATAACATGATGAGCACATTCTTCTTGATCAATATTCCTAATTAATTAATAGTCTCTCTCGATAATAATTAAATTTATTCTATCATGTGACCTTCTTATATCACTATAAAAGATGCGAACATGAAAGCATGCATTAAAAATGCGAGAACATAAATAGAAATCATGCAAAACATAGCGATATATCCTTATCTCCTATCACACATTATAATGGTTGTTATAATGTGCTTTTCTATTTTATTGTTTCTCTCCATAACAATAAAATTCACACAACAATTTAATTATTAGTTAATTAATTAAAAAGCACTAAGTCTTATAACAATCATCCAATAATAAACACATATTGGGCGTCAAATTATTTAACTTTTATTAAAACATCATAACAAGGGTTCATCAATGCCTTAGTAATAGGGATTCTAGCCTTCCATTGCAAAATTACTTGAATTGGAAGAACATAACCCAAATTTTAGATTGACGAAGGAGAAGATGACAAATCTTGAGTTTCTTGAATTTCTTCTTGATTGAATCCCTTAAATCTTCTTCTTGTTTTCCCAAAAGTCTTGATTTGATTTCCAATGGATGACGATCTTGCAATTTCTCTTAATTATCTCATAAGAGCTATGAATTTCGCATCTCTTTGATGATGGTAATTGATGTATAATGGAGTTTGAGAGGTGTCTTTAATGGCTGCCCATGCTCTTAATTTATAGAAGGTGAAACTACGTTAAGAAACATGTCCGAATTGGGTTCCACAAGAGTTTCAATCGAATAAGGAAAGTTATCTTTGCGTTACGCACGGTTATGTCTCTGTGCAACCATGAGTATTGTTATTATAACTTGCTCATCCAATATCCGATTGAGGAGATTCAAAGTGTATTGGAAGGCTATCTAAAGGGGGCTACAATTAATATAGAAATAACTTTTTACAATTCGTACTTTCACTATACCAAAATTGGGTCCCGGTCTAGTTCAATGCTTCACTCATTTGACTTCTAATTACATCCAATTGATCCCCTATAATCTTCAATCAATTTTTGTGGTCCAAACCAACTAATGGTTATTTACAATTACGTCCTCGAACTTTGGATTTACACACTTTTTAGTTCTTTTTTCTCATTTCTTTCAATTTCACTTTCAATAATCGAGCTTCACATAACAAATGAAGTATATAAGAAATTAGGCCACAATTAATCTTAAGAACTCCTAAATATCTATATTTAAAGGCCTAGATTATTAAACATCCCCAAACTTGAATATTTGTTTGTTCTTAAACAAAACTATGACATATCTCAACTAACAAGCCTGCACAAATTTTTGGATAGATAACTCACCATTTGTCTTAGGACTGGAATTATTTTATTAAATACATAAACAGCTTCAAGATCAAATACTAAAATCAAAATCTACTTATCCAATGCAAACCTCTGTGTGAGTGAAGAATGAAGTAAAACATTTATAATTCACGAGTTGCTTCAATTTCCGATCCTCCATAATCAAATTTGTCTTTTTTCACTCGTAAGATTCACACAGTCCCCAAACTTATTCTTTTTACTCTTCTTCCAATGTGTGATCTAAGATTGACTTTTTTATACTAATTCTCACCATCTCGACTTTAGATGAATTTCACTAATTGCAAGTCAACACTTCAACAAATAAAGATTCTCGAGATTTTGATTACTTCAACCACAAAGAATCAATTAAGCTAATAGTCCCTTGATAAAAGTCTAATTCTATCAAATAAGTGTTGATGCATAATCAAGGCATTGTTGTGAGTCTTTTGTTTCATACACCCACTTTTCAAGTTTGCTATATGTATTCTATTTTATGCACAAGCTTGATCCCGTTTGAGTTTTCTCTCTGGGATTTTTAATAATTGTTCACATTAGGATCTTTTAGGTTAGCTTTACAACATGACAACTTTTTCCCTTTTATGCAATGATTAGTGTAATATCCTTTACTAAATACTCATTCTAAAAAAATGACCTTTAAATTAAGATTCTCGTCTAATTTTCATCTCATTGATTTTAGACAATCCACACAATAATCTCCACACATGGAATCTTTATTCATTTCAATATCTTCTTACAACGTTCAATCATCCCCAAACTATGCTAAATTTGGTTTAAGGATACATAATATGGTGATCTTTGGTTAAACATGTAAGTTCTACTATTTCAACATATAAAGCATATGAATCAATTCATTTTTTTAGAATGCTAAACTTATTTGACGTGCACACATAGTATCCAGTTTTATATGAATATGAATCAATTAATCTTAGCATATAACATATTCACGGTTCATAAATCAACACATAATTTCAAATATATTCATCATTGTCGACAAGGCCACCAGTTTCATATGAATATGAATCAATGAATCTTAGCATATAACATATTCACGGTTCATAAATCAACACATAATTTCAAATAGATTCATCATTGTCGACAAGGCCACCTAACACACACAAACAAGTAATAAACAAGAGAAAATCTTTTTGAAATTTTTTTAAAAATCACATTTTTTTTATTTTTTCCATATATAATAAACCAGAAAAAACACAAAATCACATAAGAATGAAAAAAATAAAAATAAAAAAACACAATGTTTTCCCATCCCAAATGTAATTAGACATTATCATCAATGTCTTAAAGTTAAACAACATAAAGGTACAGGAAAGAAAGGAAATAGATACTCCCCAAATTATTTTTTGTCTGATACTGGAGTGAAGGTTGTTGGATTAGTTAATTCCATTTTTCAACTTGTTAAGCCACCTCTCACTTTGTATCCTCGTATCTTTGAAAGATGAAGAAAACAACTATATGAGTCAAATATTAGTCTGAAAGCTAAAATGTGGTGTGTTTGATAACCATTTTTTGACGCCCCTAGAGCTTCAAAAATCATGCCACATGACTCTTTTACTATTTTTGACTCAAACAATTATTTTTTTCTAGGTTAAATGTACACATGATAAGTCTTTTATGTAAATAAAACATGCCTAAAACTAATGCAACTTATCAAACTATACAATGCAAATACGTAAAGCATAATAAATAAAAGGGTTAGAGATTGGGTTGCCTCCCAATAAACACTCAATTTAAAGTCTTTAGCTCGATTTTGTGGAAGAGTTAATCACGGTAGATCAAACGAACTTCACCGGTAAAGCTTTGATCACAATGTTCAGCAATGTCAACCCATTTTTCATTACCTATACTTGAAGAGCTTCTTTTTCATCTTTGAGGTTTCCTATGATTCCACCTTCACTTTCTCTATGTTGGCACTTTACATGTTCTTTTACTCTCTCCTCTTTAACTTTTCGACTTTTCTCTTCATGGGATTCTTTCTCGATAGTGGCATACACTTGGAACTTCTCTTGCTCATCATCCACCCTCAAAGTCAGCTTGCCTACTTCAAAGTTCATAAAGCCCGACTTATAGATACGAGAGTCGGACCCAAGATTAGTAGTGATGCATGTTGGAAAAATATGTCATATTTTTACATATTAATTTATTGGCTTACTTAATGTATGTATTAATTTTCAAATTTCAAGAAAACTATAAAAATGTAAAACAAGGTATAGGTCCTAACAGGCGGTCAATCCTAACTAACTGGAATGGTAAGCACATCTGTCCAAAAATTTTTGAGCTGTGAATTTTACTTTGTTTTCTCCTTATATAACAGGATTTGGTTTCATGTTATACATATACAGCTCGTGTACAATATATTTCATACCATCCTAGACATTTTTAGATTTGTTTAGAAGGAAAATATAAGGATTTGTTAAATTAAAATTATCTTTCCTAATATTAGACTTCTAATAAATTTAGGATATCTTTTGGCATATCTTTTATTACAGATTAATAATTTTTTACTTTTATAATAAGATTATTTTTTATGATAATTACTTATCTTTTATGATAATTACATATCTTTTATAATAAGTTTATCATCATGTTATTATAGATTATCATATAAGATTTTATTCCTATCTTTGATAATTATTTTACCTATAAGTAAGATAATTAATCAAGAAAGGAATGAATGAATGAAGCTTTAAAAAATTCTTACTTACATCCATGACCTATTGAGCAAAAGATTATCGAATTCATGCAAGGGCTAACGGACTCTATGGGTCATTGATTATATTCAAAGCAAACCGTTGTTTTTCAACCGTATTTGAAGAAAACAAACTTACGCGTGAATGAACAATCCAGTTCAAAGATACAGTTGCTTGTTGTAAGTTAAGAATTGTGATTCTTAATCCAAGTGATGGTTGCAGCCGAGTACAACAGTGAAGTGAAGAAGAAAATGAGGGAGTTGTTCTTTGATTTCTTTTTATTGTTATTTTTTAATTTTACAAAATTACAAAACTGAGACTGTTATATTTTTTATCATTTGATTTAGTGAATTGTTTGACCTATGGCATGAGGCCATGGATGTTTCCCTTTGGAGTTTACCACGTTATATCTAGTGTTCATTCTTTAATATTTTGGCTAATTTCCATAATTATTTAAAATCTTACAACACACCACATCTTAATGTATTGTCAGAACTATTAGAAACTGAGTGTAAGAAATTCTGAGTATCAGTCGTCAAGAATTACAACAATGAAACTAAACTTCATATTTTTTTATTTATCTAGGTTTTAGTGTTTACACTTGGTATCAAAGTGGGTTCACTTTTAAAAAGAGTGATCCACAAAAAACCTAGTAATGTACAGAAAACCATTTAGACCTCCTGTTCTAGACAAGACAAACTACTCGTATTGAAAAAGTAGGATACAGGTCTACGTTCAATCCTTAGATGAAAAGGCTTAGCATTCTATCATGTATGGATATAAAATTGAAAATGAGAGAGAGAGAGTGTGTGTGTGTTGAAGAGTGGTGAACTACTGATACTAGTAATGCTAGTTGGAATTCAAAAGCTTTAAATGCAATTTTCTCTTTTAAGGATTCCAATAAGTTTTGCTTAATTTCTATATGTGAGGTTGCCGGAATGGGACATACTACAAGTGGAATGTGAATGAACTTTTATTGTGAAGTCTTCAAAAGTCCAGATGTTGTCCCTTGAATTTGAACAATTGACTATGAGAAATGATGAACAATTCAAGAATTTCTACGCCAAGATTGGTAATATTACCAATTCAGCATACACTTTGGGGAAGAAGTATTCCGAAAGTAAAATTGTAAAGAATATTCTCATATCACAACTTGACATACTTCATTCCAAAGTCATTGCCATTGAAAAAAGTAAAGACATTGAAAACATAAAGGTGGAAGAGTTGGTCGGCTCCCTAATGACGTATGAGTTACATCTCCATAGGAGAAAGAAGAAAAAAAGGGTCTGAAGTTGACTTCAAGGCCAAAGATGTTGAGGAAGATGAAGAGGATAAAGAAGGTAACGGTAATGAACACATGGCCATTCTCATCAAACAATTTAGAAAATTCCTAGAGAGTAATCGAAAAGGATAAAGTTCCAGACCTCAACCTCAACCACAACTGAAGAAAAAGTTCTTCAACAACTTACGATAAAATCTAACTTCATCTCTGGAGAGAACTCAAAATCATATTCAATGCCATGAATGTGAAGGATTTGGATATATTGTTGTTGAATGTGTGAATACGTTCAAGAAAGAACAATTCCACTTGTACATCAAAAGATGTACATAAGGGGATACACCCCTCTCACATGGGGGTGGGACCCACTGTATAAAATATTTTTTTATTTAAGCGGGTCCCACCCCCATGTGAGGGGAATGTACACCTTTATGTACACTATGATGTACCTATAGCAAAGCTCTTAAAGAAATCGCCGATCTAAGAAGACTGTGAACATAACATGGAGCGAGGATGAGGAAAGAGAGACAAACTCAGACGAGGAGGACAGAACAGATGATAACCAGGTAATCTTATTCACCGTTAACCTTCAGTCAGATGCTAACTTGCTATACTTGTTGTCTATAGGTACAAACTCATTGACTAGAGATATAGTCAAAACAAGTTACGTGTGTTCAGAATGCATGATACTAAAATGAAATTTGAAAATTGAACAAGAGAAAAATGTAACATTTCTTTCAATGATGGAATATACTGAAGAAAAAAGGGTCGTTGTTGCAATTGACAAAGAAACTCTATCCAAAGTTTTGAAGGAAAAAGAAAATCAAGTTTTTGAACTCCTCGTTGAATTGAACCACACCAAAGAGGGAGTTGGACAGTTGACCATCGGATTTGCTTGCCTAAATGAAGTTCTCAGCTATAGAAGAACCTTAAACATCAAAGAAGGCCTAGGTTATGAAGAAAAAGGAAAAGAGAAAGAATCCACCTAGTTGAAGTTTGTCAAAGCAGCTAGATATGAGAAATTGCCAAGTCAGACGTCTGAAGCTGCTGCCAATGCACGGGACAGCACAGCCGACAGCAGGATAATATCATTGGTTGACTCTCCACCACAAGTTCTCACAACCTTTAAAAAGTGATTCAGAACATGCCATCAGGTAATTAGGTAAAGCTGCAATCTCACAATCAGACAAGTAAATCAATGTACATTATTAGATGTAGTTTTTGAGGTCCATATGGACACGATTCACGTTACTATTTATCACATAAAAACCAACATCACATTAAAAGAGTTAACTTGCTAGTAAGAAAAAATGATCTTGGTTGCTATGTTGCTAACATAGCTTATAAATCTATTGTTCCAAACTCTTGATATTTTGATTGTGGCTATTCTAGACACATGACTGATAATCATTCGATGCTAACAAATTCTAGGAGTCATCCAGGTAGGCTTATTACTTTTGGGGATGGTATCTAAAGTAAAATTGAGATTGTCGGTACGATTGTGAGAAATGGATTACTAGTTTTGACTGATGTGCTGTTTGTTGTTGACTTAAAAGTTAATGTAATTAGTGTAGGTCAACTTCGTGATAATACTCATGGTAATGTTTACAAAAAGCACATGTAAGCTACTGAAAAATAATGTTAGTTTTGCCCTACATGGTGCTAGGTCTAGTGATAAATGTTATTTGCTTGAATCTAAAGTCTCTTGTCATGTTTCAAAAGCTAACTTTACAGACCTATGGCACAAATGTTTGGGACACCTGAATTATGGAGATCTTGCCAGACTTACTAAGCTCGATGCAGTGAGAGGAGCTCCTCAACTCATAGAAAAACTTGAAGGTTTGTGTAGATCACGCCAGAAAGGTAAATAAACTAGAACTACACATAAATAAGGTCATTTTTTTTGCTACATCTCACTGTCTTGAATTGCTACTTATGGACTTAATAGGGTCAATTCAGATTGAAAGCCTCAGTTGTAAGAGGTATTTTATGCGGTTGTTGATGATTTCTCTATGTGTACTTGGGTAGACTTCTTAAGACAGAAATCTGATGTTTTTAAAAGATTCACATTTTTATATAAAAAATTGATCACTAAAAAACACTTTGAAATAACTAAAATTGTAAGAATTAGGAGTCATCATGGTATAAAATTTAAAAATGATAGCTTTTCTAGATCCTCTAAAGAGTGGTATTTCTCATGAGTTTTCTGCTCCTAAAACCTCTGAGCAAAATGGTATGGTGAAAATGAAGAATAGGTCATTACAAGAGATGTCTATAGTGATGTTGAACAGTAAGAAATTACTTATTAAATTATGGGCTAAATCTATAAACACTGCTTACTACATCATAAATCGTGTGTCATTGAGAACTAGTACCACCACAAACCCATTATGAAATCTAGAAAGGTAGGAAACCAAACCTCAAATATTTTCACACATTTGGAAGCAAGTGTTATGCGTTAAATGACATGGACCATTTGGGGAAATTTGATCCAAAGAGTGATGCGGGATTAATCAATGGCTATTCTAAAAATAGCCAAGCTTATAGGGTCTACAACATGTGGACTCAAACCATTATTAAGTCCATTACTATTAAAATTGATGATACTGATAACTTCTCTTCTTATTCACAATAACCTAAAATTCAAAATTTGGAAGAACATAATAAAGAAAATTGTGTTATAGATTCAGGCAGTAACAGTCCCATGGAACTGCCAATAGCCGATTTATTGATCATGCAACAGTTATTGGGGGTGTTGACCCACTAGAAGAAGATGATGAACTGCAGAATAGAAGGTAGCCTCCTACCTAGATACAATACTTTTAGACCTTGGAGATGGTATAGTGACCAGAAGTAGATTTGCCACGGAACTTGAAAATGTGTGTTATACCTCAAATATTGAGCCAAAAAATGTGATTGAGACACTTGGTGATAAATCTTGGGCACTAGCAATGCAGGAGGAATTAGCTCAATTTGAGCGAAATATTGCATAGGAGTTAGTACCTCGGCCAATAGACACAAATGTGATTAAAACAAAATGGGTTTTTTTAATCAGATAAGTATGGCAACATTGTCAGAAATAATGCACGACTGGTGGCACAGGGCTACACCCAAGTTGAAAGAGTGGACTTTAAATAGACTTTTACACCTGTGTAAACTTGAATCCATTAGACTTCTATTGTCTGTTGCATGTCAAATGGGATTCAAACTTTATCACATGACTCTCAAATGTGCCTTTCTGAAAGGGATATTCAATGAAGAATCATATGTTGAATAACCAAAAGAATTGATTGATCCATATCTTCCTGACCACATGTACTAGCTTAAAAAGGCACTGTATAGGCTGAAGCAAGTTCCCTGAGCTTAGTATGAAAGACTTACTGTAATGCACCAAACTTCACTTTACACACTTAGCCAATATGATTCATGTAGAACTTGCTATTTACATTGCCATTGCATTTGCATCAATAGTTCGAAATTGGTTTCTCTTATTATGGTGCATTTGATCATTGAGGTTTTAAGATTTCTATACGGTGTTAGTCTTCGACCCCCCGACCTAGGCGGTATTGAGCTAGGGTAGAAATTTAGGTTAATCTAGATGTTGGATATTAATGTGTTAAACAATTGTAATCTTGAAAGTGTCAGATTCATCATCGGTAAAGTTACATGCTTTTAATTCGGTTAATCATGGTTACCCTATGCCCTAACTAAGTCTTTAGCATATTTGGGACATGAAGCATGAAGTGACATGATCACAANGGACATGAAGCATGAAGTGACATGATCACAATACAATAATATAAGGTTTATGTGACGTTATAAATATTGAGGTGCAAATTGTTGAAGTCGATTGAGAATCGGGCGCCAATCGGGTAAGGAATCGAATGAATAGTTAAGGAGTCAACTCTATAAATTAATTTAGGATCCTAAGACAATTAAATTAGGTTGTAGACACACTAAGATAGGTCAAAGACACTTGAATTTCTACTGCAATGATTGGTGTAAAATCAGATTTTTACTACAAACCACCTCATGCTTGGAAGCACCTCTTGCTTGATGCTACTTGTCCTTTTACAGCCAACTTTCATCATACCTAATCTCCTTAAAATACTTCATATCTATCTCCTACATTAGATATTAACTCCTTCAACTCATCCCCAATTGATTTCAAGTGAAAAAGAAAGCAAAAGAGCCAAAGAGATAGAAAACAAGATGCTGGAATTGAAAGTTTTGGGCAGGTGAGTTAGCTCATGGGTTTGAGGTTTATCTTTATATTTTTTGAGGGTTTTGTATCCTCTGGAACTTCTGGACTTTCTTGAGATTATGTTGGGGTGTTTTGATGATTTGATGATAACAGGGGTAATTGATTGCAAGAATTTGAGTGAAACCACCAAGGACAGAAATTGAATAGTTGCTGGATTTTACTTGTTCAACCTTTGGTTTTATATAATATTTTGAATGGAACACATATTTATCACTTTGAATGTTAGAATATAAGATTTGTAAGTGTAGAAATGATTTTTAAGATGTTAGAATCTGATATGAAACATGCTGATGCAATGGAAACCAAAGGCAGCCATAGTAAACTGCCTGATTCAATGTGCCGTAAAAAGAACTTAAATTGAGGCTGAAAATCGTGTACTTGTGATGAATTGATGACATGGTTACCTTCATGTATGTGTTATACAAGTGTGGTAAAAAGTTAGGAATGAATGGATGTAGTTAAGGGTGTGAAAAGAGGCTGGAAAAACAACTGGATAGCGATACAAAACTGAAAATAGATTCTGTCCAATTTGATAGTTGCATGGTCTCAGCCTTTACAAGTCCAATAATCACCTCTAAAGATTGGATAATTGATCCAGATAAATGTGAGGTCATTATGATACAACTACATGATGTTTCAATGTATCTAAGTTGAAGAATGGTGGGAGTTATAGGGCTGTTTTGGAATGTAGTTGGTAACTTGAAGTTATCAAAATCGTTTTGGCATTAATGGCCATAGTATGGGAATGTGTACATATTATCTAATTGAGGTTTGTGATGGTAATACATGTTGTTTGCCGACTTTAAGTGAAAAAGAGACTTGACTTACACCCCGTAGAGAACACACACACAAAGGTGAAAGGTAAGTAATAATTCATTTATAACTACGATGCAAGAACATAGTATTCGTGAAACATTCTCTATAGAGTATTGTTGTGACGTTTATATGACCTTGATAAAGAGGTCATGGCATATCACATGATGGTTAATATGATTGAGAATGTGGCTCCGAAATATATTGATTGAGCATGCCATTCACGAGCATTTGCACGTGCGTGCACGACATATGTCCGTCGTTAAAAACATCTAGCATGCACGACATGAATGGAAAAATGAATTTACATTATAAAATGCTGTATCGACCACTACTAGGGCACCGAGGCATGTGAGATATGCTTATGTGATATGTTTTGGCATCTCGGGTGAGACTTCCCAGATGATTGCAAGGGTAGATACGGGATGTGCCTTTGGTGATCACAAGAGGGTGGACCACTTGTCTGTGCCTTTGGGATATAATGATTTTGGACACCATGGGTGGGATACTTCTTGGGTTATCATAGGGGATGTACTTCTAGTGGTCACAAGAGGATGGTCCACTCGATTGTGTCAATATCATATTGGTCATTTGATTATTGGTATTTATATTGCACATAGCTCTATCAGATGCATAATAGGTGGGTCAAGGGCCTAATGAAAGGAAAATATTTCAAATGAAACTATTTCAAGTCAACTTTGATGAATATTTGAATATGATGTGTTTTAGCATGATATTTTAAAGAAATGACATGGCGACATATACTCATATTACATATACTCATAGCATGCATGCATGATTTGTATTTATTGGGCATTAGATTATGTAGTTCTTGCATTATAGGAGTAAGATTGGCAGTTTGTTGTACTTGAATACAAGCCATCCTGACATAGCTTTCAACGTTAGAGTGTGTGCAATATATCGAGGAAAACCAAAGGAGACCCACTTGGCAACTCTTAAATGAGTGATTAGATACGTTAATAGCACTTCCAATGGTACACTAAAGATTCTAATTTTAAACTTCGAGGATATACAAATGCTGATTGGGTAGGAAACAGGGATGATAGGAAAAGCACATTTGGAGGGTTTTTTCTACATGTGTAATAAACTTATTGCTCAGCTAAATAAAAAGAAAATTCTATTTCCTACATTTGGAGGCTTTTTCTACATGTGTAATAAACTTTTAGCATGATATTTTAAAGAAATGACATGGCGACATATACTCATATTACATATACTCATAGCATGCATGCATGATTTGTATTTATTGGGCATTAGATTATGTAGTTCTTGCATTATAGGAGTAAGATTGGCAGTTTGTTGTACTTGAATACAAGCCATCCTGACATAGCTTTCAGCGTTAGAGTGTGTGCAATATATGAAGGAAAACCAAAGGAGACCCACTTGGCAACTCTTAAATGAGTAATTAGATACGTTAATAGCACTTCCAATGGTACACTAAAGATTCTAATTTTAAACTTCCAGGATATACAAATGTTGATTGGGTAGGAAACAAGGATGATAGGAAAAGCACATTTAGAGGCTTTTTCTACATGTGTAATAAACTTATTGCTTGGCTAAATAAGAAAGAAAAATATATTTCCTCATCTGCTATAGAAAATGAGTACATCACCATTGGTAGTTGTTGTACAGAGCTACTCTGAAAGAAGCACAAGCTCAGTGACTATGGTATTGAACAAGATTCTCTTATCATGTTATGTGATAATACTAGTACTATAGCATTCTATGATTAAGCACATTGATATGCGACCTCACTTCATCGGGGACTTAGTTGAGAGGAATATAATTGTTCTCGAACACGTTCACACTGAAGGACAACTGACTGATTTACTCACTAAGGCTTTAGATACTGTCAAATTTGAAACATTACGAAAAGTCGTGGGCATAAGTATGATGCATTGAACCTACATATCTTTTATTATTTTGTGTGTTCACTTTGTGTGTAAGGATGTTGCATTTATTTATATAAAAATTAAAAAAACATTGAAAAAGATAAAAAGAAAAATTGGGGATTTTCTTTCAAATTTTACAAGATGTGAATTTTTTTATTGGTTTGTAATTGTTGAGATGAACTTGGATTCTCCTATCAATATGGTGTGCTCATTATAACTTATGATAAATCATTGTCGGATAAGTACACCTATTAGGACATTATAACTACTTCAATTGTGACCATTTTCTGACTAGGTTGTTATCTTAAGGTGACAAATATTTGAGTGTAGACCTGGTCAGTATCTACATCTCTCTGCACTATAATGTGATGCTGTGTAAATAGGTAAGTTCATTAGAAGAGAAGGCTACCACCATAGACGTGTGAAACCATCCTTGATAATGAATATAAATTTAGAGATAAAAACTATTCTTATAGCTATGTGAAAGTCAACTCCATGAATTAAAAAGACTGAATTGATAGAAAAATGAAAAGAGTCATCACATGAGCACTCAAATGAAAATTGAAAAAAGATTATATACATGCTCAAGTCTGGGACATGCATATTTTTATATCTACATGGACAATTTCAGATGACAACTAGTTTGGTATACACTTCTATATGTAGTCACTGGAAGTGTCAATCATGGTTATGACATGATTCATAATTGATTAGCCTATATGGTCATATTACACTCTACATCTTAATATGAGAAATTAATTGAATTAATTGTGAGTAGACATCTAAATGAAAATTACATGTTTATCTTGAGAATTTTAAGCTAATTGTGAAATTCATTTGATTGTGAAATTTATCCAAAAATATTGTGATTGATTCAATTTTTAGTAAATTTCTATATTTTTGTGTGATTGACACGTGTGAATTTTTTTGCAAATTTTTTTATCAACGATTTAAACTTGACAGTGAACTCTAGTATCCATTGCAAAAAGGCAAAATGGAGCGAAAATGTTTAGAAATAAAATTTTGGTCGAATATGAGGAGTCGGTTCAGCCTTATTTGGTGTTAAAAATTGAGAAGTTGCTCATTGCATTCCAGAATTTGTATAGTTTCAAGCTATTTTTTCAGATTATAAATAGCGGGTATACATTAGAGAAAGACTAAGAACCAATCGTTCCACTCTTGTAGCGTAGAAAGGACAAGGTTCTGACCTCATATCACGTTAAACTAAAGCAACTACTGTTGCTACTGCTAAGAAAGAAATCTGCCTCTGACTGGTTCTTACTATCTGTCCTAACTTTTTGAATCTAACAATGGCTTTTCATTTATTTCAAAAAAGAGGAAGTATAGGTTCGATGGGTGAAAAGTGAAGATGTCTTGGGTGATGGAATGTGGATAACTGTTTTTCAACTGGCTATGCTAACTAAGGGGAAGTATATCATATGGAATACTTTATCACAGTTATCACACACATAACATTAAAAATCTAGTATTAGCTTTTGAAATTAAGCAAAGCCAAAGGGAGATATTATTGAAAAATATGTGTAATATTTTTAATATTAATTTATTGATTTACTTAATATATGGATTGATATTTAAATAAAAAAAAACTGTAAAAACGTGAAACATGTTATAGGTCCTAACAGTCAGTCCAAACTAACTAGGATGATAAGCAGATTCGTCCAGAATTGAGTCGCGAATTTTATTATTTTACCTTATATAACAGGATCTGATTTCGTGTTATACATATACAGCTCGTGTAGAATATATTTTATATCATCCTGGATATTTTTAGATTTATTTAAAAGGAAAATATAAACATTTGTTAAATTAAAGTTATCTTTACTTATATTAGACTTCTAACAAATCTAAGATAATTTTTGGCACATCTTTCATGATAAGATATGACTTCTAATGATCTAGGCTATCTGTTGGCATGTCTTTTATGATAAGATTAATCTTTTATGATAATGGCATACCTTTTATGATAACATTGTTACCATGTTATTACGGATTATCATATAAGATTTTATTCCAATCTTCGATAATTATTTTACCTATAACTAGGATAATTAATCAAGAAAGGAATGATGTTTTGAAAAAAAAAAATCTTACTTTCGTCTTTAACCTGCTATGCAAATTACTGTCGAATTCATGCATAGCCGACCGGACTCTATGCATCATTGATTATATTCAAAGCAAATCGTTGTTCTTCAATCGTATTTGAAGAAAACAAACCAGAGCTTGAATGTTCAATCTAGTTCAAAGATCTAGCTGCTTGGCATGAGTTAATAATTGTGGTTCTTAATCCAAGTGGTGGTTGCGATTGAATACAACAATAAAGTGACAATAAAGTCAAGATCGAGGGTTTGATTCCACTTCTATAATAAGTCAAAAAATGAAAAAAAAAATGAGAAAACTATTTTTAGATTTCTTTTGATTGTTATTTGTTAATTTTGTGAAATTACAAAATTGAGACCGTTGTATTTTTATCGTTTGATTTAGTGGATTGTTTGACCCGTGGCATGGAGGCACGTTGATGTTTCCCTTCAGGCTTTACCATGTATATCTGGTGTTCATGCTTTAATATGTTAGTTAATTATCACAACTAATTAAAACCTTAGAACACACCACATCCTATACGTACTAGTGAGAATTGTTAAAAATCGAGTGTATGAAGTTCTGACTGCCTGTCATCCAGAACTATAACGGTGAAATTAAAATTCATATTTTTTATTTATCTAGGTTTTAGTATTTACAATGCAACCCATATTCTTCTATATCTAAGACAACGAAGTTTATTGAGAATATGAACTTGCCCGCTTTAATGAGCATGTTCTCAACCACTTCTCTAGGGTATTTGATTGGTATGTTTGTTAGTTTAAGAGATATTCTTGTGTCCTTTAGTTATTCCAAACCTAATTTCCTATAGATAGAAAAATGCATTAAATTTATACTTGCTCCGTAATCACATAAACAATTGTAAGTATGATTATTTCCTTAAAATTTATTTCATGTTCACTAAGAATAATTTTACACATTATCCACGACAAATTTTTTTTTTTTTTTTACTTTTTAATCTCATATTTTAAATCACTTGTCACAAAATTCATTTTAGAAAATTCTACATCAAATGGGCCTAAATGAAAGAAAATGTACATAATATTAAAAATTAAATTAAAAAATGTTAAAATAGAATAATAAAAGACAACCCTACATCTCGACCACTCCTGTGTTGGTTGATAGCGTAAATAATTATTGAACTTGTAAAACATAAAAAATCTTTAAAACTCAAAATTACCAGAAAAAAAAAAGAAATTAAATGCAAAACAAATGTTAAAGAAAGAAAAATCATAAAAGAGGTCCCGTCCAATTATAATAATATTGAACCTTCAGCGCTAACTCGCATCATCATCAGGTTCGGAAGGCGACATCTCGAAAACCGAAGACCCAGAAAGATAAAAAAATGCTAGATCCACGAGAGAGAGAGAGAGAGAAAGAGAGAGAGAGAGAGAGAGATCGATGATCTGCGAGCAGCAATTGATACGAAATTCAGATTGAAACTACAATTAAAACATCATGAAATTATCGAATTCAGGTTTTCGACTCCACGTGTTTCATTAAATGCCGCTTCAAGCGAATTACAAAGCCTTCTTCTACTCTTCTCCGATTCCCAAATGCACCGCCCTCTTGATATATTCGAGATGCTAAAATCGTTTATATAAGTAGAGTTTTTCTTTCAATATTCCTTTCGGGGAAAAGGATTTCCAATTTGATAAATTGACAAATAGACACCCATATATATTAGGGGCAAAAAGGTATAAAATATTCATTTAGGTGCATTCTCTTTCATTCTTTCAAATCTCACCAGGTTTAGCTGGTAGCCATTTTCAAGATAATTTTAGATCATTTTTGTCCATTATACAGCAAAAATGCAGGTGCATTTATTGACCAAACCGAGGAGAAATTACATTTCTAACCTTTTCACCTTTATGATATCGTATTTGAGAGGAGCATTTCAAGGAATTTGCATGTTGTTGAGTCAAAAGAAGGACGGCTGCATATGATCCCACATAATGTTCCAACAATAAGAAATCTTCTAAAAATGGCAAGAAAATAGGTATCAAACAAGCGCTTAAAGGAGAAATCGCAACCTAGGGTTTTCTTTTGCAAAATTCTCCGTTATTAACCGAACATTCATTAAAATCGTTAATTTGTTATCTCTTCCACTAATTTTTCCCTTCTTTTGTGTTGATTTAAGTTTTATCGATCTAGAAATGGTTGCTACCTATAGAGGTTCGAAATCAAACAACAAAATTGTCTTTTCTAGATGTATGACATTATATTTGTTGGTATTGAAGCAAAAGAAATCTAAGATTTATATCTCATTCCTTTATTTTATATGTTTGTTCTTCGTTACCAATTACGCTACTAAAATTATTTGAATGACACAAATGTAGGGATAAATTCAATGAAGTGAGATTTTTTCACAGTCGACTTTGTAGAGCACGATTTAATAGTTTTCAATAATCTACTTTTATTGATAGCATTTTAGAACTCTTAGCCCTTGTTTGATTCTCGTTTTCTTCAAAATATATTTTTCTCTCATTTTTTTCAACTACATTCTTCAATAAAATAATATTACTCGCAAAATCAAAAATTTTCCTTATTTTTTGACCGCACATTCTCTATCAATCTACTATTCCAAAATGCATTCTTAACATTTTAATGGGGGCCCAAACAGGTTATAAATATTTGGAGAAAACAAGAAATATGCATGCCTGTGCACACGTAGTGGCCAATTTGAGCAAAGTGAAGATGAGAAAAAATTATGAAAGCAAAGAAAATGACCACGAGAGAGAAGTAAAAATAAGATAAAATATCAATAATATTATATATTCTTTTTCTTGCATCAAATTTGACATTCCATTTTCTTCAAAAAATTGTGGATGAGAAATTATTTAAAAAAAAAAGATGTCCAACGATGTGTTGCCACGTGACACAATGTAAACGACGACATAAAAAATGATGTACATGTAATATGGTTGATATAATATATAAATATATAAATAACACTATATGTACATTCTCCCTTGCAACATGGTTGACATTATACCCATGTGGAAGAAATCTATGCAATGATGTGATGGATAAGTTTAAAATCAACAACATAGATATTACCACGTGGAAGAGTGTAAAGAAAAGTGTAAAGAAGAATGTACATGTAACATGATTGAATATATATATATATATATATATATATATATATATATATATATATATATATATATACACACACACAAGCATAGGCATAGAATTCACATCATTAAGGGCATGTTTGTCTCAGAAGAGAGCTGATATCCCATCCCTCACTCACTCACTTTTGACACCTTAATAATACATCAAACTTTTGTTAGCAAATGACAAGACGTCAACAAAATACCTACAAGTGACATCATCTTCCCATTTGTTGCCAAGGAGATAGTTGAAACATCACATCTCAACTCTTCTCCTTTCTGAAGTTTCAAGTTTCCCAAAAGTACATAAATATATCCACACTACTATTTTTAATCAGACTACATTTTAATTGCAAAAGGGTTCATAATCTTTCATCTTATCACATTTACGTAACAAACTTTTTTCATCGTATTCTTATTCTCAAATTAAAATAAATTGTTCCAAATTATGATTTCTTTCCAAAAGTTTCTTCAAATTAATATATAGTAAAACGACTCATTTTCTCATTGTGCATTTAAATAAGAAAAGCAAATAATAATATAAAAATGAGATTAAATATTTGACCAAAATTGTAAAACATGTTAACAATATTTTTGGGCGAAAATCATGATTAAGGACAAAATTTTCTGATCAATAAAATGCTAAAAATAAGAATGTGATGAATAAAAAATTTAAGAATACAAATGTGATAATGAATAAAGGGTAACGAATGTAATGCATTTATTAAAAAAAATATTGATGTGAATGTAATACCTTTCAAGAGTGTGATTTGATTAATGATTTGACCACCCTCACCCTTTTTTGAGTTCAGCTCAAAAGACAGAAGTTTTTCATGAGCAGTGCTTCAAGACTTCTGAAGTGAATTTATCAAATGCTGATGAAAAAGAACTCCCATGATACTTGGTAAAGTGGACAGTACATCACTATATATTATAAAGAAAATATAGTTACAATATCGCTGTTTCTACGCTGCAATTTTCTCAAATATCACTTACCAAACATGGCAATCCCATTATGTTGCTGCCACACCCCCAACCCCCCACCGCAAACTAATGCAAAACGTTTATGCTATATAGTATGCAAAAGATTCATTGTCATTCATGGGATTAGAGGTGTTCTAATTGAAAAAAGTTAATGGTATATATTATGCAAAAAGCTGAGAGCTTTTTGCAAAAGAGCCATTGGATTCTCAGCAAAAATCAAATAGCCCAACATCATCTCTGAAACTTTTACTTCAGAAACTAACTAATCCAATAAAAAAAACGGGTACTATGTGCAGTGATGCTACCAGCTTAGACTCCTCTACATGGGTGAAGCAAAACTGTTTTAATAATAATTATCACAATTGATGATAAAAGTTACAAGCAGCAAATTCGTATAAAAAATCAAAAAACACACTTCTTTGACTACAATTATTTTATGTAAATTTGAGTGCACAATACTCATAACAGTGTGTCTATAATCAATAAGCAATACACAGAAATAAAAACCAATGCAGGTTTCTTGTGGAAAGAGATCGTCATCGTGTTATTTGCATAGTGTAGGCTCTTATATTGTCAATCATTCACATAGACAAGACCATTTCGTCATAAGATTTCAATTCTACAAACTCACAAAATGGTTAAAATACATCTGCAACTTCCTGAAACACAATTTGTGATTGAATATTGTCTTAATCAACCTGTTTTTTTTTTTAAATTATTCAACCATCATTGACCACTATTTATGACACAAATGAAAGTCTAATATCCATTGTGAGATAGGAATAAATTCTGATTTTCTTGTTTCCTACCCTACTAGGATTTCTAATATATTAAGGGAGATCTCTTTTTTGAGAACAATAATCCAATATATTAGGTTTAGAGATTTGAAATGAAAGGATATACAGCTAGTGATTCAATGGAAGAGTTCTCTTGGAGTTGTATTCGTTTCCACTCCATTTAATAAATAAAAACATTCAAAGCATTCGTTCCATGTGATTTTAGGTATACCTCCTCCTCAAGATATAGCATTTTAACATGTTAAACCAGTCAGCTTAGCTACTTGTTAAACCAGTCTCATATGCAATATTAACAAGTTCTATCATGGAACACCTGCAAAGATATATATACCACTAACGGAAGTATAGATATATAAAAGAAAATTTAAATCCTACTTGGGAACTTTAAGGACTCAACAGGTACTAAACAATAGTCGATTGTATAGCCCCAAATTTGACAGCCATTTAACACTCAATTCATCAAAATTACCAAAACACACAAGAATGTGAGTCGACAAAACTGAGAAATTACATGTGAATGAATTTATATATCCAAAAATATAGATTTTCCTTGTTAAATGACCTTTTGATCCAGAATTAGTCCATGATCTTTTGAGATAATGATAGCTTTGAAAACTAAGGCCATTGGGAAGAGGAATGCTCCTAGTGGCCATTGACATGGAAAGTAACAACAGGTATAGTCACAGCCCGTCCCGAATCACCCGACACGTGCTGTGCGCCAAATACTAGCTAAAAGTCAAACCCACCACGAAGGCAACTTTGATATGCTCTAATTGTGACATACATATATAAAAATTTTGACAAGATATCCTTTGTAATATGGACTAAAACCACCTGAACAATGATCAATTTCCTCAAACCAGTACATATAATTTAAAACTGAGTACACCAGCTCCTCAAAACTCGAACTATTCAAAATACAATACTAAGAAATTGACCTTTACTATTATTTTACAAACAAAAGTCTCAAATGTACTCAAAATACCCAAATGCAGCGAGCCCATGATATGAATACATGAATTACAAATTAACTTTTCTGACAAAACATACATGTATCCCAAAAGAAATATGAACTATATAAATTGACAAAATGAGTCATACAATTAATGACAAAGTGTGGCACAAATCAATGGATCAACAGGCTCCAATACTGTTCAACTCAACTACAATCTAATAAGGAAAAATGTGACAAAACATATGAGTTTGTAACTCAGTGAATTGATAATTTGCGAATAAGTATACTTTTCACATTTGTACATAATTACTGCAAAGCTTCCTTTACTCTTTTATAACTTTAAGAAATTCAGAAGTTTGATAATAACTTTTAAAATTGAAACATGATAGAATCATAAAATCTTTTGTTCTTTATTCAAAATAAACTATAAAGTATAACGAATGTAAATAATTTGATATCCATAAAAATCTATGAAATGCTGTCGTTACTCAATACTATAAGTTGAAATCTTTATTCCATGAACTGAATAAACTGAATTCTATAATCTGAAATCTTGCAAGCTGTTGTAATACTGAAAAATCACACCAAAAATGTACCCAAAATAACACTACGCATGCATCGATTAATACCGATATACATGGCAAAGTTATTCAATTCTGAAATTCTGGTCATACGTGTGCAGAGCTGCCCGAAGGCTATATAATTTGGTCATATATTATGGAAACTCATTTACAATCATGCAGAGCAGGTACAATCACCATAATTGTCATATACTGTGGAAACACATTCACACCAGTGCAGAGTGGGTAAAATAAACATATGAGGTCATACACTTTGAAAACACATTCACACAAGTGCAGACTAGGGTAAAATCACTTGGGTACTTTCTGATGGTTTTAAAAATAACTTTACATATGTTGAAATATTTAATACTAATATTCTAAGCCAATGAAATGGTTTAACTGAACTGAATTTAACTTCTAGGAGAATTGCTTATTTTAAAAAAAATAACTTTATTTTGAAAATCATGCTTTCTAAATCGATCATCTGAAATTAAATAACCTTTACAGCTTATATGATTTACTATA
>CAIGRT010208615.1:0-17093 GCA_903798405.1 Fraxinus platypoda
CTTGTACACATTGAACGACTACACGTGCTATATTTTCGATACCACACTTGCTACTTACATTTTTTCCTTATTGCCAAGTACAGTGTAGTTTCCTACAAGATTATGGAGTGGCTCATTATAGTTTGAAAAAATATAGTTAAAACTTTCATCCATAAGCTTTCATGTGGTTATAGACGTGAATGAACCGAAACAAACACTAAATGTGTAAAAACGTCATACATATGTTTAAAATGACCATATGCCATTTTGGTTTACACAAACAGTACTGTTGTTATAGTTACCAAAAATCTGATCAAAATAGCTATCAGAATTTATCAAAAACCATCACAATTTCATGATTAAATTCAACAATTAACATTCATCCATCCATAACAAACATGAATGAACATAAACGAATACTAAATGAGTAAAAACGCCAATCATACATTTAAAACGATCAGATGCTATTTTAGGTCCAATATTCCCTTTCCCTTACGACTGGCTTTACCCAACACTTAACCCTAAATTCTTCTTCTCTCTTGAAGGCGACAATCTCTTCCTCCCAATTCGAATGACACTACGCCAAATCTATATAATCAACATCATCTCTTATTATTATTTTTTTAATTATTTGTGGAAATTCTCGATTAGAAATAGTAAAAAGGATTGTATGGGTTGTACGAGTTGAGGGTTAAATTTGGGGGGAAATTATATGTTAAAGAATGTGTAACTGTAACTTGTGGTTTGTGAGTGTTTATAATAGTTGAAATTCTTTGTCAGAGTACAATTTGCTTCATATTAGAAAGGATTATTTCGATTGGACGATGGATAAATTCTTGGAGGACATTAATGGGCTAAAGCATGTGTAACTCTAACATGTGGTTTGTGTGTGTTCAGTGTTTACAATACTGAAGCTAGATTGAAATTGTGTTTTCTTTTTTGCGTATTTCGTACTTGGCATTCAAATAGCGGTGCAAGGATTGACGTGTTTCTGTAATGTAACTGCAAGCTATTCTAGTTATTTTCACTGTGCATCTCATTCACTTACCTATCCCACTCTAATGGGATGCAATATTGGTTCATCAGAGTTTTATGGAATGAACTGAAATGCTATTGAAGTTCTTTTAGACTAAATTGCTATTTTCTATTCCTAGTTCAGTTTCTTAATTACCGAGTCTTCTTTGTTACTAAGTGATTAGTGATTTTGAAAATTTTCTCCAATCTTGTTGTTATAAAGAAAAAGGGAGCTCATAGCTTATTGTCCTTGAACTTCTTATGACAGGTTTGGGAAGGTGAACACGACAGTACTAAACAATATTAAAGAAGAAAAAGGAAGTGAATATTTAGTTCGTTCTACTAATATTGTATACCAAACATAACCTTAACGTGTTTCCAACTTGAATCCCCATCACTGCCACCAAATATTCGTGTTTTTTAATGAAAAACATTATAAAGTTTCAGCAAGAAACTTTTGGAAAACGAGTAAACTAGCATAGTTTTAATCCACGGTGCTATTGTTTTCTGCTTGTGTTTATGTCATATCTTTTGAATGAGACTATTTTAATATTAGATGTTATATTTGAAGCTTTTCATTTATGCTTTGTTACATAAATATCGGTATTTGTCAAGATAATAGAAGTATAAAGGAAATGTATTTCCCAAAGAGTTGTCACTGTAGCATATTCTTCTCAATTTTTATATCTGAATCTTCTTCTTCATTGGGCAATTTTAGTGTACGTGCTACGAATAGAAGAAGTCATGAACTAGGTGCAGTTATATTTGGTTGCAAGCATCACACAATGGGTGAATGCCTAAGTAAGAAGTTGTTTGGAGCGTTTCTTCTAGAGCCGTTACTTTACTTTCAGGTTTTGTCCAGTTGAAGTTGTTGACATTCTTTTATTTTCTATGGCAAATTCTTGAGCAAGTTTACCGTCTCTGTCAATTCTTATTTGACTTCTTGGTGGCACCCTGATGTTTATCTAGTCCTGAAAATGGCACCATGTCATTTATGTAATTCTGAAAATGACAACATGCCGTTTATTTGTTTTTTAAAATGAATTGTACCAAATATCACTTAACATTATTGTAAATTCTTCATATTTGTTCATTGATGAAATTAACATGATCGTTTTATGATTTTTATTATATAAATGAAACACTCATTTGAGTATGTGATTCCCGTTGAAGATAAAAGTAAAAATAGACTTTCACAAAAGTGCTCCCCACAAAAACTTGACTACGTTCGAGAGATGTTAGATGATGTTCACCGAGAAATGTTCATGAAATCTTGTTTTGGAAAACTACATCGAATGGAGCGTATACCTTTTTCAGCACAACTAGTCCACCAGTTTGTAACTAGAATGATTGTAACCAAAAAATAAGATGAGATATGGTTTTCAATTGGTTCTTTGGGGAAAATTATCCACATAAGTAGTTTGATTGGATTCGACATGTGGATGTTCCACAACAAAACAATGCATAAATAATATATATCTAACATTTTTTATGTTTTCATTACTTTGATACTACATAAGTTATATTTATTATTTCAAATATCTTAGAAAGGGAGATTGCGAAAGATACACTATCAAGTTTATAGAACTTTTGTCGTCCTGATTAGTTGTGAAACTTATATCTGATAATATGATTGAATGTTGGAGGAAGAAACTAGCTGCTAAAGTTTTGCCATGCATTTCGATCCATAATTGGTTTCTTTGTATATTTTTCAATTTTATGTGGTTCGAGGATATATGAATCACATGTTAATTTTGTCTAGATGGTAGTGTTTTGTATGATTTAGTTGGAAAACACGTGCATGGATGCTGATTTTGTCTAGTTAGTATTGGGTTTATGATTGATTACGCAACAGGTGTATGGATGCTGACTAGTGTTGCTATGAAATTTTGCTATGTTTACGGAACAGATGAGGAAAAATGTCAGCTGCACGTTTAAAATGATCAGATGCCGTTTTGGGGTCACAGGGTATTGATTTCACTCCGAAACTAGTAAAAATGTATTTGAAACATCGTACATGATTCGTACGCATTGAACGACTACACGTGCTACGTTTTAGATACCATACTTGCTACTTACATTTTCTTTATTGTCAAGTGTAGTGTAGTTTCGTACGAGATTATGGAGTGACTTACTATAGTTTGAACAAATTTGTTAATTGTAACGTCGAAATGTAGTTAAAACTTTCATTCATAAACTTTCATGTGGTTACATGCGTGAATGAATCGAAACAAACACTATATGAGTAGAAACGTCGACCATACGTTTAAAACGATCGGATTCCGTTTTGGGTCATGGGGTATCAATTCACTCCGAAATTAATAAAATACTTTGAAACATCATACATGACTTGTACACATTGAACGACTACACGTGCTATATTTTGGATGCCATACTTGCTACTTACGTTTTCTTTATTGTCAAGCGTAGTGTAGTTTATTACTGGATTATGGAGTGACTGACTATAGTTTGAGCAAATGTGTTGATCGCAACGTCGAAATGTAGTTAAAATTTTCATCCCTAAACCTTCACGTGGTTACGAGAGTGAATTGACCGAAACGAACACTAAATGAGTAGAAGCGTCAGTCATATGTTTAAAACAACCAGATGTCGTTTTGGGTCACGGGGTATCGATTTCACTCTGAAACTAGTAAAACGGTGCTTGAAACATCATACATGACTGACACATATTGAACGACTGTATGTGCTATGTTTTGGATATTATACTTGCTACTTACGTATTTCTTTATTGTCAAGTGTAGTGTAGTTTTCTACTGAATTATAGAGTGGCTCATTAGTTTGAATAAAAGTGTCGATCACAATGTCGAAATGTAGTTAAAACTTTCATCCCTGAACTTTTACGTGGTTACGGGTGTGAGTGAACCGAAACGAATACCAAATGAGTAGAACCGTCAGTCACACGTTTAAAACGGTCAGATGGTGTTTTAGGTCACGGGGTATCGATTTCACTCTGAAACTAGTAAAACAGTCTTTGAAACATCATACATGACTAGTACACATTGAACGACTAAACGTGCTACGTTTTGGATACCATTGTAAAATTTAGTGTAATTTACTGACGAAACAATATTATTGGTTATTATAAGGCGAACTTTTGTATCGACCGTAGTATTCAAATATAGGAAAACTTGTATTAGTTCATTTTATATGGATACGAGTGAATAGAAGTGATATAGACATAAAAATAGTTGAAACGACACCTAACCGTTCAAAGCAGCATCATGCCATTTAGAATCATTGGACCTCGATTTCGCTCCAAAATATGTCGATCAGATCTTGGAACATCTTGAAGACTTATACAAGTTAAACGAGCTAACTTGTTCAGTATCTTATCCTATAATTGGAATATAATGAAATTTAGGTTACTTACCTTTGTTCGTAGTAAGTATAATGTAGTTTTACTCACAGAAAAACGGTGTTGGTCATTATCGTGTGAACTTTGTATAGACAATGGTGCGCAAATGTAATGAAACTTGCTTTTGTTTGTGCAAACGAGTGAAAATAAAGTGAAACGGGTATGACATTAGTTGAAATGATAGCTAAGCATTTAAAACGACAGCTTGACATTTTGGACTACGAGATCTCTATGTCACTCTAAATATCGTGAAAACTTGTCTACATTCATTTTTATGTGGGTACGAGAGAATATAAAGTGAAACTAACACGAAATTAGTTAAAATGTCATCGAACCGTTTGTAACGGCAACATACCGTTTTGGGGTCACGAATTCTTAATTTCACTCCAAATATAGTTAAAATTTATTTTAATTAATTTTCATGTGGATACGATGGAATATAAAGTGATACAAATATGAAATTAGTTAAAACGACACCCAGTCATTTAAAAGGTAGCTTGCCGTTTTACCGTTGGTTTTGAATTGTGTATAGAAAGTGAGAATAAAAGTGGGGATTTATGTTTGGGGGATTTGGTAAATTTTGGTTTCAAATTGGACATTTTAGACATTTCAAATGAAGGATATTTAGGACTCTTAATAATGATAAAATAGACTAAAGGCTAGTTGACCAAAGAGTATTGACTCTAGGCAAATTTACCAAACATTATTATTGACTAGGCTTTTTAAGGAAATTCCCTCCCTGGAAGGTGCCTTTGTTGTTATCTCCTCTCGTAGACAAGTATGCTCCAATTCTGATTTGCTTAATTTTGGATAATTTATCGTTTAGGTTTAGGATTTCTTAGCCAACATCAATTCTTATTTATTGGGTTTTTCATAGATCTTGATGTTTGTATGTATTCGTTTGCCTTTCCATTTCCTTAACCCTCAAGTACTTGGTTGGGCGTAATAATTAATTGAACTGAATGAAAAACTGAATCTTTTTGCTTTATAAGCGAATACTAACTGGTTTGTTCAACTGGTGCACTCAATCAAAATGGGTCTGCACATTTATCATATTCCTTTCTCTTCCCAACTTAGCGCTTTTGGTGTTAATTTTTTGTATTCTAATGTACAAGAATAAAGGAACCATAGAGCAAGTGGAGGACATGTCACAAGATTTTGAGGTAAACATGGGATTTTTGGGTCCATATATGTTTCGTAAGTGTTTTCCATTTTTGCTGTGGAATTCTGCTAACCAACATGCTGTGGAATTACTGACTCTTTAATATGAGTTCATTTACGAGTGACTTTGTCTTATTTAATTGTTTACTTATGAATGCGAAGCGATTTTTATGTGTTTTAATTTTTTCTATAACAATATCAATTATCTCAATTACTTTAAAATACGATATAAGTACTTCAAAAATATTAAATGTGTGTTTGATTACCAATATTTTTCATGAAAAATGTAATTTCTATATCCAAATTTTTATTTTTGTTCTGTTTGATTGACATTTTTTTCCATGAAAAATATTTTTTTACTTTTGGTCAGGCGAATTTATTTTCCTTAAAATCAAGGAAAAATATTTTCTTTAGAGGAGTATGATTTTATTTTTCAGGAAATTCACTCTCTCTTATCTACTCACTAATAAAAAATAGACAAATATAATATTTTCTAAATTAAAAATTAAATCAATCAAATATACTTAATTAATAATTTTCATAAAAATAAATTTTAGGCAATTAAATTGCCTAACATTTATTTTATTTTCATAAAAATTCCGTACCCATAGTTAAACTCACCATGACCATATCATTCATTCGATCCAATAAGCAAGTGCTTACTACCAGTTTCTAATAAGTACTTCTTTTTGTCTTCTCCACCTGGTGGGATGGGAGAATCCACAATCAGATCTGACAAAAATTGAAAGATACCATAGAAATTCTAATCAAAGAAAAGATATCCTTTTCGATACTTGCCGTACCACAATTTTTCTTTCCTTAGTTCTCTACGAGGTCGGTACAAATATATATAAAAATACAGACACTGAGAAATTCAGCTTTCTTGTATATATATACAGACATAATCAGTCAGAGTGAGTGTTTTCGAGAATACTGTAAAGGGGTTAAGGGAAAATGTTGGAATTGAGAGAGGGGAGTTGCTATCCAAAAGCGTTGGTGGGAGTGAATGTGGGTCTTGCCTGCGTTGATGGAGTGATTGCAGCTCTCGCTTTCTGTCAGGTAATTCTTACTTTAAATTCTACTTTTCGAGATAATAGATTGAGAGATACATTGCTAATTTGATGATAAACTCGTTGGGACTTTTGGGGAATAATTAATTTTTTGGTAGAGGGTATATGGATAAATAGTGTTAACTATGAAGATAATTATCCAATCTTTAGTTTTGGTGAGTGGTAGAGATTCGATTTTTTTATTTTTATTTTTTTTTTGTAAAAAAAAAAATGGATTTTACTTCTGGGTTCTTGGAGTTTAATTGGCCATGATATATGGCAAATGCGTGAGTTTTTTTCTGGTATATTAGTTTGTTTCTGCATTTGATCTTTTCACATGATTGCATGTTGCTGCCTCCATCACTGCCTATTAGGATATTACCAATTTATGAGATTCAAGAATTTTAGTTTTTTCATTTTTGTTTTTTTGGTGTTGTACCAGTTGATGAGGATTCATTCAAGGAACTCACAACTTGGCTGGACGCGTCAAAAAGTAAGCTGCTGTTCTATCCACACAACACCTTCCCTTTGTTTGCTTGTCCTTTCAACACTATGTAATTATGTTTCCAACAGCAGTTGTAAATTGCAGATCATTCTCTTAAGTGAGTTTCTTTTAGCTACTGGATAAGATGGACTGGCATGAAAACCTGTGATGTTTCTGTATTATAATCTAGTGTTTGTCTCAAGTCTTGCCATGAAAAGGAAAATGAAAAAACTAACATATATAGTGTATGCACATGATGACTCTTTTGGGCTTTGGGCTATGTTATTCCAAACATTCCTTGCCAAATATTCAATTTCCTTTGAAGTCTATTAGATGTCCGATGAACCATTCTTTTATTCACAAAATAAGCAATCTAGGAATGTGGTTTTAATTGACAATACTCTAAAAATATATTTCTACAATTGATGCTCTTTTTGCAGTCCTCTATAGTTTCTGCCCTTCTATAGTTCCGTTTCAGTTCTGATGAAGTCTGTTAGAATGTTAAAATACACAATTATGATTACCCTAAAAGCCTAGTCTAAGATGGATCTTGGACTCGGAACTTCTTTTCCAAGATGGGTGTTAGATGTATATTTTGTTGGGAATGTTTGTATTGATTTTCTGGTAGAACATTTTCCTGGTGGGTTTCTTGAATGTGAAATGCATTCACCTTTCAAATTTGCGACTTGTAATATATTTGTATGTTCATGGTGATGCTAGTCTAATAGATAGACAAGAGAGGATATTTAAATGCTGACGGATCAGTGATTGTGTTTCAAAATCAAATATATGTGGCTTTATAATGGCTGATTATTCTGTTTTATCAAAGTGTAAATCTGATAAAATCATGTCTTATTGCAGGTGTTTCATCTAATGATTGGATCCTCAAATTTGGGTGAGAACTTAGTAGTTTTAGAATCGTTGTTTTCTTAGACCTTTAATTGATGCCGTTTGATACTAACACTAAGTCCTTGTTTGGTTCTGCTTAAAAAGTGAATAAAAATCGTAGTTAAAGTCAACAATTGATTATAACCACACATTTTATGGGATACAACTTTTCAATCACATAATCCATCAACTTTTATCAAAACCTACTAAAATCTGATTTTTAACTAAACCAAATAGCGGCTACATGTCAAACAACACATATCAGCTGAATACAGCAAGCGATACTGTTCCTTTACTAATTATTAGTTTGAAAGCCCTGAATTTGTATATTATGAGCATATGGATGTGGTGGCTCCAAAATAAGTGCATAATGATGCTTGAAAAGCAAATGTTTGGAATGTGAATGCAGCATTAATAGTTCCCAAGAATATGGGGTAGTAAATAAAAAATCTGTAGCTAGTGTTTATGGAATGGAAGGCCCTAAGCAAGGCAGAATCATTTCCTAGATCATTTAGATGCGACAAATAATTATAATAATGCAGGCTTGAGAAGCTCTACTTCCCTAAAATTTAAGTATATAGCGCATATTTTTTGGCATTATTATCAGAATCTCATCAGCAGTACCTATGCATATGTGTAGTTTTAATTTATTTAGCCTTTTGTCTTGAAGCTGTTTGTTGCCAATGATCTCAATAAGGTGTCTCAGAAGATAGTTGAAGTCCTTATTTGGACCACATGATGGATAATGAAATATAACTTCTCAATGGCAGGGTATTTCTTTTATTTTGTTTTAAGTCTTGTTGCTGCTTGCAAGGGTTGGCTTTGCTGGTCAAACTCGTGTGGTTTTATTGTCGTGGGTAAGCAAATTCTAATCCTCAACCTTCTTGAGTGGTTATTGAATAATAGATGTCCTCGATGACAATTTAAAGGTCTCTTAAACCAGAAGATACTATTTTTGCAGCTTTCCCCAAAATTCTGTTTGTTGCAGCATTTTTTCTACTCTTGTCATTCTGGTAAGTCATTCTTGTTTTGTTACTTGAGAATTTGAATGCTTTGTTTTCAACATGTATATTAATACACAACATTCTGGATATAAATTTACTGGATAATGAATTTGAGTGTCTTTAATAGTCAAATCTTATGTTTACCATCTGCATTTTGCTTCTGTTTGAACAAAAAAATACAAAACAAATATTAATATTATAAATAATATGATTGTGATGTTTATTGCAATATATTCTCTCTTAAAAATATAATATAGCATATAAGACATAAAGTTAATGTCAAATACAAGTTCTTTTTTCATATCCAATTTTGCATGGCAAGGACTGATTTTTTGGACATCCAATGATTGCAATCATGATTTATTTACAGTGTTGGGTTACCAGTAATCATTCACTCATACTGGTACTCTTCTTTTAATGAAGATCATAATTGGACATATATTAAAACAATCTAGTAAAGTAGATAGTGTTCCATATATAGATGTTTTTGCAACTTTATTTTCTGCTCTAAATTTAGAAGAACCTGAGTTTTTCAGGAGTTCATTTCTATGCTTGACTCCATTTATTTATGATTGAAAAGCTTAAAATTACAATGTTTACTTTCTTAATCAACCCTGTAGGCCTAGAATACCATTGCTCTTTGATATATACTAAAATTGCAAGCTGTGATGGGCACACTCTCCTGCCTCATCACGTGACAGTGGAACTGTCATTTAATGGATGCATACCTAATACCTCTAAAGAGCTAATTCAATGTTCTATACCCATTTGAATGCTAAATTTCGGCAAAGTTGTTGATTTCAGAAACTAAAAGATAAACTTCAATTGGAATGGTTTCTAGGGTTGACCTTTGCCATCAATCAAATGACGATGATGAGGATGAAGGATATAATCCACAAGACGCCCTGCTGGAGAAGAGGAGAACTGATTCTAAGACCAATGGTTGCAGAAGATGTTTCTCCTTTTGGGCGATCCATACAGGAAGCCGACAAAGAATTGTGATTTTGGTATTGAAGCAGTAAAACTTTTGTACACCTTCATTTTTCCTTCCTTGGCAACACTATAATTTTGTATTATCATCCATATTTTAGTTTATCTAATAAGGAATCTTCTTCAGGTTACTGTGATAGTTTTTGCAATAATGATAGCATGTGCTGTGCTAATCTGGATTGGCATGGGAAAGAATCCAATTGATTCCGAAGTCGTTGCTCAGGCATGCACACATGGGCCTTTGGTTTATTCTGATTATCCTATGTTTTTAAACAAATGCTGTGACTTGGCCTCTTAATCTTAATTGTAACATGTAAGCTAACAAATATTTAGAATTTAGTACAATTTTTGAATGTTATTATACTTAAATCGCTTCAATTATGGAAAAATATACCTGCCGTGTTATCACAGGATTTGCTGGAATATAATAAGTCAGACTACACAGGCATCTTTGCAATTGAACTACTCTTTGGTCTTGCAGTATGATATTTATATACAGTTTTAGTATAACTTTTTTATTGGAGATACATCATATTTGTTGTAATTTCTTCTGGGTAAACATATGACTAGTTGAGTAATTCAGTTATCAGTATGCTCCCTCCCTCTCCCTTCAAGATTTAGAAATTAAAAGAAATACAGTTTGCTCTGTAGCTGATTAAAATTTAACAACAGAGGAGACTTTTACTGGGATATGAATAACTGAACCATGGCAATGTCCTTACTGATGGTTGCTAGTAAGATTTGACATTGCAATGGTTAATTATTTCTGTTCATAGTGAAATCTTGCATGGTTAATTTAATAAATGGGATAGTTCTGGTTCACATGATGTAAGATGTTCAAAGCAATTCATTTTGTACTTATTTAGTCTGTATGCTGTTGCTGAACTGTAGACGAATATAAATGTCTTTAAATGGCAACCTGTTCAAGTGCACTAAAATATATTTTTAACCAGTAAATCTCATATGGAAATGTATTACCTTCTTATTCTCTGTGTGTGTGAATGTCTGGTTAGGGTTGTTGAAGGTGCAATTTGCAATAATCTTGCAGGTATATGTAGATCTTTTCGCCATTGCAGTTCTTTTGCTGGGAGGAGCCTTTGCATGCTATGGTGAGTGCTTATGATATTAACCAATTTTTTTTATTTTTTATTTTTTGCTTTTTTGTGTTTATCAGTACTACTGTATAAATTATTTTTTCGTTGACTATTTAAACTCCTATTTTCTGAAATTTTAGCTTCAGAAAATCCCCTTTAGATTAGTCTCGTCGTTTAGGACCTTAGGTTGAGAGAAGTGGATGACATGGTATATTTTCATATGGGCAGGAATTTTTATTTTTTAACGATGAAGCTAATTCACATTGAATCTTATGCATGTATCTGTCATGAATATGATTTATCTGATAGTGACCAGCCGGTGGTTATCTATGCTAAAACCGTTTCGCGTACAATAAAATGAAACATGTATTAAACCTGGAAAGAAGATTCTGGAACTGATGTTCCAGAAAATAATGAATCCAAAAGCCAAAGCCAACAATTTGCTGTCATCAATGAAGTAAGAAGAAAAATTATGAATATGCTTAAGAAAGCATCAGTACTTGTCAAGGGTACTAGATTATAAAGCCCATCAAAGTTATAATTGTCTGAGCAACTTATTCTTCATTATTTTCATTTCCATTCTTATCATCCTATATATATATATATTTTTTCTCTTCATATCTTGTAATGAGTGATAAGGTGATGTGATAAAAAAAAATTGCTCTAATTTGTTCTTAAAATGATTATATATAATTCTTGAGAGAAACTAGAATGGAGGATAAAGTTCTGATAACAATAACCAAAAAAGAAGAGAAGAGAAGAGAGTCAAATGAAATTCTAGTTGATAGCTATGCTCAATTTAGGCAACTGCTGCATAACTGAGGTCTGAAGTTTGAAAATGGTTGTTGAGAAAATGTGTGTGCAAGTGATGTAAAGATTCTTTCGGTTGGAAATGATTTCCTTTTTAAATTTTTTCTACCCGAACAAGTATCTGAATCTCATCCGGCTACTTAATTTCAACTGCATACGAACCTAAAGAGCCTTAAGAAAAGATAGAATGATTGGAGAACTTCTGGGTTGAAAATGTTTTGGGAAAACACTGCTCATTCTTGACCATAATTACAAACACCAAAATGTTCATCATTAATTCTTACATAGGAGTTCCACTACGATTATCTCAAGTTCTCTCCAACTAATGCGTCTCTTTTTTTATTTTTTAATGATCTAAATTTGGAACAGGGCTTGTATTGTTCTTGAAAATGAGAAAAGTGAGATCTGAGCGCGCCTCATCAGAGATGTGGAAGGTAAGTTACTCAATTGTACTTCAAGAAATTTTACTGTGATTCTTAGAAAAATAAGAAGCTTTACTGTGATTATGTTAATCTCAATGTAATTATGCTTAGTTAATGGAGCTTATGAAAATAGAAATAAATAGGTAACTTCATGCCTATCAGAGTAAATTTATGATGTATAGATTTCTTGAGCCAGTGAGATACCATTCATGTTTGTCCCAAATGGGTTAAATCTGTTGGAATTTATGTTTTGATGCTGTATGCATATGGCTGAGGATGATTTCAATTGTCTGGAAGTACTTATCTTCTAGTACTTCTATCACTTCAGTCTTTCGGTAAAGTTGCACTGCAGTTTCTTTGTTTCCTTCAAAGAAAAGTATGGTCATGAATAAATTTCAGTTTGTCTGGAGATAGTCATGTCTAGTTCTTTTTAACGAATCCCACACAATTTGTTCATTTGCTTATGGTAAAAATAATTGGTTTTCTTCAACATACTTTGCTGTTTATAGGTTGCAGATATTGTGCTGTAATAGGTAGAAGTACTTGTGTTACAATAATTGGTCTTCTATAACATAATTGTATGTGTTTAGGTTGCAGGTTTGGCTATTATATCTGTTGTCTGTTTCACATCAAGTGCTATTGTTACTATATCTACAAATATACCTGTAAGATTTTTGCTTGTTCTGGAGCAAGCTCTCTTCCTTTCCAGTTTTCAGCGCAATGAATTTCTAGTGAAAACTTTTTCAATATTACAGCTGATTTATCATTGGCATCAAGAAGAGATAGACGGTGTATATACCTCTCTTCTACTGGTTCTGTACTATTTCATAGGTATTTGTTTTAACTCATCAGTGATTTAAACTGAAACTCTTGAACTGTGTCATTATTTTTCCATATTTAGTATACTAATCTAGATGGTATTTTCTAACCATTTCAAATAAAGAAATAATATCTGAGTGTGCTATTATCATCATGATTGTGATTTAACTGGCAATGTTCAGGAATTTTTTTTGGTAGAGTAGGTTGTTCATGTGCATCTTTATATTTTAATCATTTTGGTGAGATAATGAATGTTGAACCAAGAAAGAGAGGTGGAGATCGGAATTAGGTAGTTTTTGTAATTGCTTCCTGAATCATTGATTTGTGAAGGCCATGCAGTCAAACATAAGAGTCTGGATTATTCATGTTTCCTTTTGCTATTGCTGATATAAAAATTTCCAAAATAGTTGTCACTATGATGAGACAACCTAGTCATTGCAAGTTGATCCCAACTCTAAGTGCACCTCTTTCTTCTATCACCTGCTTCCATCAAGTGAGATGTTCAATTCAATGAAAGAACAATATTGTATTATTGATGATGGGATATGAAGATGAAGAAGATAGATATCTGAAAGTCTTGATTAGAATTACATCTTTTTGCTTATAAATTTGAATCTTTTGACCAGTGAAAAAGATAAGTATTTTTCATTTTAATAAGAATTAATCTAGAACGAAATGCTGAAATATGTTTCCCATTTAGAGAGGGTAAGTCATTGGGATATTTTATCTCCTTGAAGAGAGAAATGCCTGATCACACATGTGACGTTATTCTCTTACATGTTATACATTGCCTTGACTATCATGGAGATTTTTCTTAATTAACTTGTTCGCATGCTACCTTTTCCAGGTTCATCAGTGCCCTCAGCCTTCGTACTTTGGGTGATGAGGGAGCTCCCACCTCCACTTGTAATTAATCAAGAGCAAGAATCGAGAACGATAACTTTCATCAGAGACGATTCAGTGATAGTGCATCCACAGAGCTGGACTGCTGCAACAAGCATGTCGAACCAGGTTAGCTTCTAATGTTTGCTTTTATACAAAGTGGTTTTATGGCTTTCCTGCAATTTTCAATGGTTGCTTCTTAGTTGTATTTCTTGGTGCTTTTGACAAGGGACTACACTTCTTCCAATTGATTCAAAGGAAACTCGATCTAAATTGATATAGAAGTACATTTGTAGACTAGAAAATTATTGATTGAGATTCTCGTCATTAAACTATATTTCCATTCATGCAATATATTACATTGACCAGAAACTAATAAACAAGATTTTAACTTCTTTTTTCCTAAATATTGTCTAGTATCCTTTCCTTTGTACCAAACATATCATTCATTTATAGTGTTTGGAGAAATGATATCTCGGTTTTATCAGTTGATTAAGGTTTTACATGAATGTAGGTATCAAGAGCAAGTCCCATATGAAACATAGTCAAAATTTTGTTCTACAACGTTTGCCCGAGGCAAGGATATGGAGAAGGATGCTGATACGAGCAGGACTGTCACTGGTAGCACGAGACGAGAAATAGCTTGAATGCATGCTTTACACAGGAATCAGAGTGGAGCCACAAGAATTCTGATTCCATGATTCTGACAGCTTTGGCTTTTGTATATATATCAACAATAGTTTAACCTAAATCTCAAGGAGATTTCTTTTTAGTAATAGCCTGAGCTGGTCCAGTTAATTAGGCTTTGTTGGACATCCTCATAGTGTATCGTGCCGTAACTATTATATTGTGAACTATCTGTATTATTTGTAATGGAGAAAGTTATTACTTTTTTTGGAAGTAACTTTTATTTTACATTAAAATAAGTAACTTACAAAAAAACACAAGACATGGCAAAGAAAGAAAAAGAGTCTTATTCCTCTCTTTTTTTGTTTTGTTTTTGTTTTTGTTTTTGTTTTTGAGTATTGTGTACTAAATATATCTTAAAAACATACGATTACACACTGCAGGTATGTCAAGCCGCTTCTTGCATTTGACGTTGCCCGACTAGTTATGGTGCAATATTTTTATGAAATAAAATGAAGGTTGACGAGTTTTAGTTAATCCGAAGAAAATTGATGTAGTGTCCAAATAAAGCATTTTGAAAGAAGCACGGTAAACATTAAAACTTGTTTGGAGTTTTGAATTAGATGGGACTCAATAAAATCTAAAAAAATGTTTCAGAAGTCTCTCTTATTATGTTTTTCTTTGGTTTAATTAAAATAAAAAAATGATGAAAATCAAAGTCGAAGTTAATAATGAATTTCAATCACATATTTAATGAGATTCACAACTTTTATCAATTTTATTATCACATATTTGATCGATTTTTATTATAATCTACAAAAAATTCATTATTCGCGAAAATATCTTTTCGATTAAAAATCACCGCAAGTGTACAATTCGTTAACAAGTAATAAAGTGGATTTGAGTCCAAGTATCGTCTCACAGAGATTGATTTAGTTCAATTTTAATTATCGCGATCTTAATCGAAACAAGAATAATGTGACGTGTTTGTTTGTGATAAAATTATTATTAAAATAAGCTACTTATGTAATTATGAGTGAATTAACTAAACTAAATGCAAATTATGCTAAATACAAGTTAATGTGTTTTAATGAATGACAAGAGCACTAGAATCCCGAATTCTCATGTAATAATCATTTNAAATAAGCTACTTATGTAATTATGAGTGAATTAGCTAAACTAAATGCAAATTATGCTAAATACAAGTTAATGTGTTTTAATGAATGACAAGAGCACTAGAATCCCGAATTCTCATGTAATAATCATTTTTAATCTTAGTTCTACACTTGGACAACACAGTTGAATTTTGAAGAATCAATATTCCAATTTTATTTAATAATCTCTCTCGAGTAATACTAAACTTACTTTCTTATATGATTCGACTATATTTCTATGACGGATGCGAATATACAAGAGTGCATGAATTTTTTATAAATACTTAAATATTCGTATAGAGTATAGCGGTATATTTCTATTTATTATCGGACTCTATGACGATTTACACTTTGTCCAACTTATTTTACTTCTTTCGAATGCATAAAATAAGTAATCAAATTCATACAATTACCGAGCACAATAATTGTAGAGAAACGATAATCATGTAAATCATTCAAAATTCAAAATCACGCTTTCAATATTAAATATGTAAAACTAAAAATTAAAAATTCATATTACAAGGTTCATCGTTCTCTTAACACAAGAAAATCTAGTCTAACATGATATTAGAAGAAAACAAGAATTATATAGAGTAGTCATCACCCAAATTATGAATCTTGATTGGATCTTGATGTCGTAGAATCTCTCTTAATGTTTTTTGCCATCTTCTATCCTCTCTAGTGTGTTGTAATGCGTGGTGAATTACTTTTGGACACCCTAGGTCTTTAAAATATGTTCCAAATATTGTTTTCATAAGAGTTGGAGTCATACAAGAAAACTAGAAATTTTCCTCCGAAAATGTACTATGCTATAGCATAGTACAATCGCATGCTATAGTATAGTTCAACAAACTTCAGCCCTAGATTTCCTTGTTGGCTACCATGCGATCGCATAGTATAGAAGAAAGTCCAATTTTTTTGCTTTTTAGTCCCCAAACTCCGTTTTCTCGTTTCTTGATCTGTTTTCTCGCTTCTTCTTCCAATATTTCATTTCTTCGCTCAATTGGTCTTCGACTCCTTCACATCTTCGTTTCTTCGTCCGGATCATCTTTTGGCTATTTACATTTTGGTCCCTGAATTTTGATTTTCTTCTATTTTAGTTATTTTCACTTGTTTCTCCTAAATTCCACCATATTCATCAATGTTGTCCTGCAAAACATAATTTATGTAGAATCAAGTCATATTCCAATATATTTACCAATAATTATTCATGTTTTGTGGTCTAAATAAGTGTGTAAAATGCACTTATCATCCATTATTTAGTAAACCAAACAGGGTTAAGCCTTTTATATACATATATATATATATATCTCTCTCTATATAAAAAGTGTCTATCTAAC
>CAIGRT010208621.1:0-31307 GCA_903798405.1 Fraxinus platypoda
TGCAATTGTCCAGGCGTGTTTCTTCCAAGTGGAAGGAAATTGACCATTTTATTCCCCATAAAAGTTGTTTTGAGTGCCACATTTCTCTAAAAAGAGTGAAATGAGAAGGACAAAACTGGTAAAAGGAGTTTGAGTGCCTGATTTTTTCATGCAAAGTTGTCAGACACTTTCCAATAAACAATTCACCAACTGTTCGATTTTTGATTCTCAACGGTCCGAATTGTGCTATGTAGCCGGCCCAGACACCCTCTAAAAAGTTGCAAATCCTATAAAATGTATGATTAAAATTAGTTGTTGACTTTAACTTAAATTAAAATCTCACGATACTTAATATGTTACCTAACTAGGAGACTCACTCATATGCTCTAGTGCCCCAACATGGCCCTGATTAAACTCTGCCGTACTAGACAGTGCCATTATTATTAGGTGAGTCCATTAAATTCTAGATCGAGATTCAACACCCACCACCACGTCAATAGCCTATCCTCATTTGTCCGCAACCAGATGGTAGTGTAAAAAGACCATTTTACCCCTCAAGTAATATTTTTCTCTATCTAACAGTGAGATCAATTTGTGTTTCTATCACATATGTAACTGTGACTAATCTTTAATGAACCTTTGAGCACTCAAAATTGATTTGAGTATCAAAAAATGTCTTAAGAGCTAACAAAGATTTTGTTGATTAGGTTACTCGTAATTTTGTACATAAAGCACTGGTTGATGGAGCGGAGGCAGTAACTTATACTGGATTGGTGATTTTTCTATCAATACACCACATAGAAATAGATATATAGTAGTACATGAATACCAAGCCTGTCCGTGTTGCTGAGCTTGATTATCCTTGAAATCACCTCCCGTTGCTGCCTGACCATCAACGAGTCGTGAGATAGAAGCGCTGCAAACCACGCTGAGCAACCCAGCCTAGTCGTACAAGGTTAGGCACGCAATCATCACAAACCTTTTTGCCAACACTTTCAAGAACACCACATAATCACACACAGCAAAATACTTGGCTAAAATATACAAATGAACAATGTGCATTAGAAGAAGTTAACTCGTATCATAAGTCGCTGGAGAGTATCATACAAAAAATTGTCTTGTACAAAAATTGTCTTGTGATTTATAATCACACTGCATTTACAATGTCATGAGTAATCTCCTTACTGTCCTCTGTATCCTTATCTTTTCTGATCCCTCTTTGATAGGATCTGCTACCACGTCCAGAATTTGATGAACCAGAAGCATGATCCACCAAGAGACCAGTCTGCACAGCTTCTATATACAACAGCTTCACCAAATTCCTGAAACGACGTCTAAATGTTGGTATCCGGGACATGGAACCAACAATTCCTTGCAGCCTGTTGTATAGAAGCATGCATTTAGGTACACTAATTCAAGCTAAACATAACAGTTAAATTGCAATTCAGTACTAGACCAACCAGATGCAACACACGGATCAAAAGTTCAGAAATAATATTATCTTCCGAAGAATTTAATTGAACAAGTTCAAACATGCATGATATGATGCTCAAAGTACAGGTCACTCTGAAATCATGCCAATCAGGAGTTAACATTTAGCACTAGTTCATATAATTTGGCAAATTCACATGTAATCTATAGTCAATACAAAGAGTTAATGTTATGCAGGTTGACTATCCAGAATTGAACCAATAAAACTCGTTATAGAAATGTCTACCTTTTACTTGGCTAGAAAGATTGAAGATGGATGAGGCAAATTAGTTCATGGAAATGTCTGTTTCCACTTTCCAGTTACCAAGTTTCTGGCTTTGAATTCATTATCACAATAATTATTTAGCCCCTTTTGATGGCAATTAAAAAGAGAAATATGGGGAAAATGATGTTTTGAATAGTGAATTTTTTGGAGAATGTGTGGTTAAAAAGCAGAAAATATTTTAGGTTGACGTGCAAAATATTTTAATGTTTGGTTGAAAATGAGTATGAGAAATAGATTGTTTTGGTTTAAAGAGAGTCAAATAGTAGCTTATTTGTTCTTCGTTTTTGCTCTCCAAAGATACGCTTGAAAATGCAATAGAATCCTAATAATCATGTATATGGTGATTCATCATTCAGATTAGCTGGAGCAATTTCAAGCGGACAGCCTAACAAGAGAAATTACTGAAAAGCATCCAGCCTTAATCTTATTATAAGGGTGTTTGGTGGGGATTAAAATTAGATTTTTAGTAGATTGTAATAGAAATTTTTGAAATGTGTGGTTGAAAAGCTGTGGGACCCATGAAACATATTTTACTTAGTGGGTGTTTGGTGGATATTAAAATTAGATTTTTAGTAGATTGTGATAGAAGTTTTTGAAATGTGTGGTTAAAAAGTTGTGGGATCCATGAAAGATGTGGTTAATATTGATTGTTTGACTTTGACTTGTATTAAAATCTGATTTTAATCACAAATGGGGCCTATGTGTAATTCTTTACTGTGGAAACAAGTCCGAAAAGTGGTCGACACAGAGGCATGATATTTAAATCTGACATCAAAAGTTCTCGAGCATGAATTAAACATGGACAAGGGCTGAAGTTGATGGGATTCATAATGCAAGAACGGGAAGAAATAAGTCATTAGAAAGACGCAAAAAGCTACCAGTAGGCTAAAAGTAGGAAAATGTGCTGCACGAGTGAAATGGGCAAATAAATGGTAACCGAAGTAGAGTTAACTGAAATAAAGTAGATATAGTCATCTTGGACTGACCTCCTAATTACAGCTTGCAGTTGTGCTCTTCTTACATTGTCACTTGATGGGAATCCAGTGTCATCCCATTCCTCAGGTCTATCATTTTTGCAAGCCATCATCAGCTTTTTCAGGCAAATTTCCTCATTTTCCTCCAGTTTAAGTCCCCTTATCTGCTCCTTCATGGTTAAGAGTGGCCCGATGAACCAATCAAAAAATTTATCTCTTGGCCGATTAATCCAGGTCAATTCCAATTCATCAGCTAGAAAAAGTATAAACCTCACTGTTTTTTCAAAATGAATAACTAATCCACCAAAAACAAATCTGAATCCAGAATAAGAACGTACAGATGAGCAAACCAGAACCACCAGACTTTGCTGATGCAAGAAGGCATTGCAAAATGGACAAAGCAGGCAGTTTGATGCCCAGCTTTTTACAATTTCCCTTCAGAATACATTCCTCAATGTCTTTGACATTTATCAGACCCTCTTGGAGGAGCATTTTTCCATTAATTTCGCAAGATTTAAAGAGACAATCCCATACCTGTCACATTGCCATATTGAAATTCCAAATGCCCCCAACCAGATGATCCTTTTAAGTTATATTCTAGAGACCACTCACCTGCATTGGTGTGTATTGTTGTATAGCTTGCTTTACTGTTCTTGATCCTTCTGAAACAAGCTTTGAATTGCGTGAACCTTCTCTTCCAGCTTTCCTGTCAAGTGATTTTATTCTCTCAAGGCCATTGGAAGGACTCAAGCTTTTCCGGTAACGAGGCCTGGCTGTCACACACATTCACCGATCAAGTTTATTGTTTACATTCAGAAATTTCTGTCTAAGAAGGTCAAGGATAGTGTACTTCCACTAGGAAAAAGTAAGGAAAAAAAAGAAGAAGAATCCATCTCAGAAGATACCTGGGAAAGCACGACCCTTCCCTCAAATAAAGTAAGTCATTTGCATATTCATCGAACAGAGATATTACAGCCACAATGTATGCAAGTCCCATGCAAAGAGAATCTTCCTGCACACTCATAATTTTTTTTTGCTTAGAATATAATGATCACAACTGATCAACTGCCTCTCTCAAGTCTAATATTAAATACTTTGATCATCATGCAAAAGAAAAATGGACGATTTCTATTTTTTCATTCTCTGTTTTTTTTTTTAGGTTGAGACAAATGGGAGTCTGGAGAAAGAAACTGATAACCTGGTAGACAATCACTCCACCATAAAGACCAAGAAAGAAGCTGGAGAAGAAAGCAGCCATCACGGCTCCTACTACAGCTAAAGGCCATAAAAGGATGGCTAGGCCAGCAAATGGGACACACACTGTCTCCAGAAATGGGCCTTTCCTCCCTACCAAGTCCTCCAATAGCCTCTTCCACCCCGTGAATAACATGTATGGGCTTTTCCAAAGAGCAACTGCAGAGATGAGAAGAACATCTACAAGAATAGCAAGCACAGAAACCAAAAGACAGCTCGGGAGCTTTGATAACCTGAAGTTGACAACATAAAAAATATATGCTTATAAAGTTAACCTGTAGAGAAAAATTCTTTTGAGTATCTCACTACTTCTAAAGAAAAATTCTTTTGAGTCATGATTATCTTACTTTATGTCCATAGGCTTCTCATCTTCGTGTACTTCTTCAATCAGTTCATCCATGTAGGAGAAGTAGGAATGGAAGCAAAAATCTGTAAAATCCCGAACCACTGTACAGCTGCCTTCAAGAGTGGAACAACAACCATCCTGATAATTTTGGAAACTGTCAAAATTATCGGAAACTAGTTTTAAGAAAAACAGATACCACAAAACCAGCTGAAAACACAACCACCACCATGCATCAGTAAACCTCAACCTAGTCACTGTAATTATTGGAAAAACTGCAAAAGCCGTTTACAGCAGTCAAGACATCTTGCAAACCAAAATGAGTAGTATCTACGTATATACAGACACACACACACACACACACACACACACACACACACATATACAGACACACACACACACACACAAAATTAATATTGATTAGAAGAGTGTTAAGTGTTAGGTTTTGAAGTAATTGGAAAGTCTGTGAACAAAAGAGATTAGATTTATTGTGTTGTAAAAGTTATGGAGTAAGTTGCAATTGTTATAAATTGAATTGTATTAGGTCTAGGGTTTGAGAATGGAAAAGAAGGAAAAAAGGCGCCGCAATTTCGTTAGACTGTCGCCATGACTTCGCTCGAGCGNTTGAGATTTGATTAAGGATTCTTTCCTTTTCTGAACAGTTGACTTGGTATTTACTTGGTCGAATTAGAAGCCGACTAATTGGAGTAATTCCAGGCTTCAAACAGAATAATTTCCTTTAATAAAAGGCTAATTGAAGTTAATCATCATTTCACCAAGGAGAACTAGCTAAGGGATAAATATCCACACTTATAAGTCCTATGAATGACAGATGACTGACATTTTGACCAAGAGGAATTGAATCTCATCCATTCCAATCTATCAGAAACAAGCAGAGAATGAAGGACGTTTTGTCACGAGACTGTATATGCTGGGATTCAATTTAATACACAGTTCCCCTTTATTCTGGCATCTGGTGGAAATGTTATCTCAGTCGGTAAGTAGGAATTAGACCTAACACGATTAGGGGTGAAGAAAGCCAAACATTAGAAGAACTCAATCGTTCTAGCAGCGGCAAGAAGTCAATAAAAGCCACTGACAGGAATGAGCCAGATCAAGATACTGCAGTCCAGTCTTCGTTGGAAACTATAGGCTGTCCTTCAACTTCTGAAAAAAGAAGATATCCATGGTCGATTCTACGAAGAGTAGATTCGGGTCTAGTTGACTTTGTATTTATTTTCTGTAATTGTTTGCTAATTGATTGGATATGTCTAAATACGATAATTTCGTAGAATTAGCAATTGACTTATTGGAGCCATTCCAATCAAAGAATACCATAATTTCCTTTTCCTTATCCCTTGTAAGCATTATAAATGGGCTACAATCACTGACTATAACAAACAAACATAGTTCATAAATCATCCTTAGTTTTTATGAACATAAAGTAGCAAAAAAAGTACTGTACTGCATAAATTAGACAAGAAAAGCATAATAAAACTACAGGTTTATCTTGAAAAAGATGAAGATCCAAGAAAGTATGAAGGAAGAAGTAGAGATGGAGACTCACAGTAAAGCAGTGGAAAAATTTGTCAGTCACATTTTCTCCAACAGCCTCAAAAGTTGCAATCAGGGGAGCAAAAAACCCATATCCTATCCCACCAAGGATACTTCCAAGAATTGCAATGATGGGCCACAGGATCAAGGGAATTAGCAGTGACAACAATACCATAATCTTCAAAATCCATCCTAGCCTCTTGCTTCTGTTTTGAATGCCAAATCATCATCAACCAGTATTGTGAAGAACTTGAAAGGACTAAATTGTGATGTGCGTCAGAATCGTGAATGTTAGAAATAAACAGGATAAGACAAGTGAAGTGGAAACAGACTTTGCTACACAGTAGTAAGTCCAAATAAAATGGGCGGGCCAAAGTCCAATCACCACTGCTGAGTTTCCAACTGCTATGATGCCAACCACAATTGGACATATGATCAACCCTGCCCAAGCACCAGTTTCAGAGTTCAATGAATATGGTCAAATATTGCGCACTTGCCATATCATAACATTTTAACCCGCATTAAGTTCCAATATAAAAGGATAAGACACAAGGATGACAGTTGAGATATATATCCACTGACTACTATCTACTCCCAACAGGTAGCCAACCAAACAGATGCCAAGAAATTGTTTAAAATCAAAAAAAGAACTCAGAGGATCTAATTGAATTTATAGAAGCATAAAAATTATTATTTTTGAAGTATGAATGTTTTTCCCAGGGTCCTCCTCTTAATCATTGATGATTCTTTGAAATATTAATGAATGCCTATGGGTAGCGGTTTTGAATAGACATATAAGCTTCAAAGACGGTTTTTTCCCCATTCGTTCTTCTTGGCAAATGCTATAAGGATTTATTTTTTCTGTCTTTCCTACTTCTGCCTCTATAACAAAAACAGAGATGTTGCTAACATGTGGATAAAGCATGTCACAACCAACTCCCTGCTATACTAGCCACCTCTACCTCATATGGGTTCGGGCAAAGGTGGGGGTTAGAAGGAGGTGGTGGCAAAGGTGGGGTGTTAGGAAAGGCTGTGGTGAGATTGGAGGTGTAGATAGATAAAAACGACTTTTGTGAAGGATAAATTGGCATTTCCCAGCAGCACAAAAATGACATTATAACATCTTCTATTGTAGTGTGCAGAGAGAGAACTTAGAGGATTGTTCCCATTGTCTTATTTTGAGTAGCTCAATTTAGATAACAAAGCTACAATTGCACCGTGCAAAGATTATACTGGGGCAAGCGCACCCTGTATAGTCTCACAACTACTTTAGAAAATAAATGTAGTTAACCCTCACGTTTACATTTCAATTTCTTGAGTCCCATTTCACTGAATATTACAATCCTGCAGTTTATTGGAAGTACTAAGCTTGATTAAGATATTAAACCCATAAGTTGCCTCAAGAAAGAGGGGATTCTGATTGAGTCATGGGTGCTTTGAAGTTGTCCCACATCAGATGGTCAAAGTTTGTTCAACTATTCTACAAAAACGGTGGTCCAAGGCCTATCACTTGGGGTTTTAGCCTATATACAAAATAAAGTTTTCTAGTAAATTCAGTTGTTAATATATGTGCTTATTTTATAGACTAGAAATTTGTCTTCAGAATTGTAGCTGTGATTTTTAACAAGACCCTTCTGCATGTTAACAGCATTATTAATGAACATACAAATACAGAATATGTGCACGCGTGGCGTTTATACAAATTTTGGCATTAAGGGACGCAAATTCAGAGATGCCGTGACATTGGTCATGGGTCTAGTTCACTGCATGCAAATGTACCCTCAAGCTAATGTCATCAACTTCCATCACTAGCACTGGTATAAATGAAAGTGATTTCTAGGTTGAGCTGATTCTTCTTTTGACTCACCAACAATATAGAAATTTTCACACCAAGCTCGCTGGAGTGCTATATTCTTTTAGATAACCAACTTTATTATAAAACCCATATAGAAATTTCATACCACGGTGGGCTTGATTTACATCCTTCCATGCGACTTCATAATCGACATATATGAAATCAAATCCAAAATATTCCTGGGACTAGTAATTTCTCTGACACCATTTTCTCATTCATTTGACTTGCTATTTTGTTTGTCCCGCTAACTCTTCTTGTTATGTCAAATCCAACTCACTTAGATTTTTTATTATAGGTATACCCATCAAGTCCAGATCCTCGACTTGTTTAGATTGAATTTAAACCTAAGGTTTGAAATCCAGTAGGCTCTAAGGCAGCTATTCATAGCAGGGTTTGTCAAATCTTGGTCTCCATGACCAAAACTTGTTGAAATTGAGTTGGCTTAATTTGTGCGAGTATTGTAGTGACAGAAGCTGATCAGATGAGACAACTTAGCTGAGTGAACGCCCAAACATGGCCCAGATCAAGCCAGCTTATCTACCAACCTTGGGCGTGCGTAGTGATCAAATGAAGACTGCTAAAGGCATATCCATGATAAGCCTACCTCAAACGGTGTCTCTCTCGCATAACAATGAAGACTCTCCTCATGATAGAATATACTTCAACTAGCTAGATAATGTTTATCTCTGCTAAGGGATACATCGACTGAATATGCAATCTGTAGCACTCCATCAACTATATAGGGAGCAAACCATTAACCTTATCAGGTAACACATTAGAATCCAATTCAAATCTATTTCTCTTAATCAAAATCTTTACTAAATCATCAAAGTGACCATGGAAAGGCATACTTTTCTACTTAGGAGACCTTCGCTCCAACAATTGGATGTCCAACTTTACATTTTTTAAATAAAAATTAAAAATCTCATAAATGTGAAATAAAATTGAAGTTAAGCATGTTCAAGTACGCAGACTTCCACTACAAGAACATTGCCGAAATTACGCAAACAAAATTGGTTTATGGCGTTTTTATTGCATTGAAAGTAGTTAACACAGAGCAACAAATCTTAAAGAAAAGAGAAAGAAGAACTACCTTTGAGAAGGCCAAGGGTGAAGAGCAAGAGAAAGAACGGTAAAAATGAGATTAAACTCCATAGCTTGGCTATAAGCCCCGACGGTACCTCCATACATGGACTCACCGAGCAAATACAGAAAAACTTGAGAGGGTAAAATGGCAACACAGAGATTTTGAGAGTATAATTGGTTTATCTGCCTGCTTCTTGTCGACGAAGGAAGAAATGTCTGTAAATTTTGAAACAGTAAAAGAGAGGAAGGTTTCGTGTCATGAGATGGTGGCACTTCTGCCGCGTGTCTGCAGCCGAACAGTTGAGGTGGGTGGGATTCTCGCCAAAAGAGGTTGCAGATAGTGACAGACGCAAAATTCAACGTGCTTAGTCGTCGTGAATTTCAATTAATCGGGGTTAAAAATCAAAATTTTAGTGGAAATATCTGTAATGTAATAAGTATCATGTGGAAATTATTTTTTTGACAATTATAACTCTCACAAAATTCAATTATTTCGATAATATCTTATTTTTCGTTTTTCAATATATATTTAATTTACACAAATGATAATAAATAATATAATTAATTCTCAATTAATTAACATTTACATTTATTTAATTAATATTAATTAAAATTTCACATTCAAGTCGACGTCCACGTCTCTATTATTAATTCTCAATTAATAAACATTCGCATTCATTTAATTAATATTAATTAAAATTTCAAATTTAAGGATATAAATCATTATTCACGTCCATATATGCTAATTAACATGCAGTTTCACTTAATTGGAAATTAAATTATATTCATTTACAGCATATTTGAGCCTCATCTTTATTTTATTTTTTCCAAAATTGCATTTTAGAATAGTGATTTGATGTGTGGTTAAAAAATGAAGAAAAATTTTAAATTTACGTGTAATATTATTTTATTGAAGAATGCGTGCTTGAAAATAAGAGAGAAAAATATATTTTGTAAATAATGGAGACTAAACAAGAGTTTAATATAAATGATTCAACATTCATTATCTCTCTCTCTCACAGACACACACACACACACACATATATAGTAGTAATTAAAATTCACGCTAATTCAAGTATCGTATTTGCCACTCATCTTCATTTATGCATTTAGTTGTAATTCTAATACTCTTGAATGTATTTCACTATTTACATACATATACAATAATTAACATTTATTTTCAAAAACTGCATTTCTCTTATATTTAGATCAAAACAAATATATTACTTTCACGACACTTATAAAACATTTTGCTCAAACTCATTTTCAACCACATATTCTCACAATAAAATATTTTGAACGTAAACACAAAATTTTTCTACTTTTTAACCACACATTTTTTTCAAAAAATTAGTATTTTAAAATTCAATTTTTTCCAAAATAAACTCTTTTTAATGATTATCAAATAGGGGCTAAAAAACAAAGAGGGCGAAAATGAGTATTTAGGGACGTTCAGTATGTTTACTCCAAATATATGCACCTTTAATTTTGCATTTATATTCTGTTTTAATTTCAACAAGGGTATTTTTCATTTCGCAATTTTAAATTGGAACATTGTCTCTCGTATTCATCTTGATGAACTTTTACAGTTCTAAAAGTCTGTGAATGTTCTATTCGAGTTTTATCTCATTAATTTTTTTGTTACACGTGTTCCATTTATTTAGCCATGTTTGCAGCTAATTTTTGGAAAGAATGAGTTTTTGAATTATAGGAGTGAACTGCGGGTATCCAATAAAGATATCTAAAGCCCTTGAGTGTATTATGATTTGTAGTTCCTATTATTTTTTTTTCCCTGGTTGAATTATGTCCTCAATCTTTCAAATAATTTAGAATATTTAGAGGACAATATTACATTTATGTTACTTTTTCCAATTGGTTTGTAATTCGAAGCGTTACAAGAAAAATCTTCTTAGTTGGAGCTCTTTAATGTTAACCAAAATAAATTATAAATAATAAAATTTTAGATTTTGAAATATATAAAAATAATGGAAGATATTTGTCCATATAGACTTAGACAATTATGGTGCAATTTGATTTTGGAAAAACATCTCGAGGAAATTTAGCAAATACTGGTTGTGCAGTAACGTAGAGAAAAATATGTTTGACTTAGCAAATGTCGACTAAAATTTATGAAATTTTAACAGAAAATATAACACTCAAATACGTACAATACAAAAAAAATAGGGGTTTCGACGAAAATATTTGAAGCACGAAAATATTTTTCAACTATGCTGGACAGTATTTTTGAAACTGATATGACGCGGTCTACTAAAACGAACATAACTTTTTCTCTCGGTAATATTTTAAGGAAATTCAAAAGAACACTATTAGAAGACTCGTAAATCTTTCAAACCCCGCTAATTTTACTCTAAAACATGCACCATAGCCCAAGTTATACCATTTTTAAATAGGAGGACATAATCTGAAAATTCAATTCAGTAATAATTAAACTTCGTGCATAGTCTATCCAACACTTTTAAATTATAGTTGACATGCAATTGTATATAAAAACTTGATAGAATAGACAATTAAACATATTAAAAGTGTCATCTAAGTGTTCATAAGAGATTTGTACAATTAGAAATTTACTAGAAAGTTAAAGAGCATTTCAAATCCTTGAGTTTTTGCCAGTATGCCAAACCACTGCCATGCCTTGAATTAACCTGTAAATTTAGTAGGAATGAGTACCACAAATAATACTCAGTAGGAAACATTTAAGTAAATGACAAAAAAAATATATGTTTTCTAGAAATGCAAACTTTGGTTATTTGTGTGACCGTCATTCTCTAGCAAACCGGTGATCAGTCAGTCTGCTTATTCTCGAGTTTTGATAACTCGTTCTCGAGTTTGATAACTCGTTTCATAATCTCTTTATCTCTTATTCGAATCAAAATTTTAGTAGGAATGAGTACCACAAGTAATACTCGGTAGGAAACACTTAGATAAATGATAAAAAAAAATATTTTCGAGAAATGCAAACTTTGGTTATTTGTGTCACCGTAATTGTAAAGCGAAGCGGTGATCAGACAGTCCGCTTACTCTTAGGTTTGATAACCCCTTTCAAGTAACAAAAATTATCTCTTCATCTCTTATTTGACTTATTTGACCCACCAAATGGTGCTTTCATTCTCTCATGGGCAACACAATAACACGTTTAATGCAAATCGAAAACCAATAATTTTTACTTCACTTACAAAGTGTCGAAAACACCATACCTTAAATGATTGGAGTTTGAATACCCTTTTGTGTCAAATTTGTAATAAAATGCCGCGTACTCTTAGCTTCTTAGAAAATTTTCAGATTCAAAGTGCATTTGGTCTATGGAAAAATGGCAAAATAAATTTATGTATATGTATAAAAGTTTGAGAGGGAAAACATGGCTTTTGGGGGTTGTAGGAGGTTATAGTTTTAAATTGCAAATGAGTGGCGATTGGTAATTAATTAAATGGGGGTTATTAAGGATAATGTGAGTGGGGAGGTTATGGCAAGTGGATGGTATGTGGTGCCTTAGTGGAGGGAGGAAAATCGTGAATGAGAAGAATTCAAAATAGTGGGATTGAATTTGAGATTATTCGGTACAATATAATTGGTGCATTTAATTTTTAAAATTTAAGACCTTAACATAGGCAACAATTAATAATTAGTGCGTCGGCACAAATAATGCAATCAAATCAAAATCAAAATTTGTCATTTAAAAGAAAGTCGATACCTTACAAATTTTTTAAAAAAAAAAACCAAGTGCGCGAAACTTTACTATTGTGACCCAAAACTTTAATTTGAACTTTTAGGAAGTGTCGTAGCGTCGAAATAATATAATCTAAATTGGGGCACTTTAGAGCATCAAAGTAATATTGAAAGTTAGTCAAAGGATTTGCGACTTGGCTTAACAGACATACCCAAAGAACTTAGTTTATTTACCTTCTATTCATTTTTGAAACTCTTGGATGTTGTTCTATTTCTTGTTCCAAAAAAGGAAGTCATAGCCATGTTTTCAAGTGTCGAAATAATCTCGAGGTGCATTATATGCTGTGAAGCAAATATCCTTCAATTATGATTAAGACTACAACCAAATATCCTTCAAATTATCATATATATATTCATGGAAGTCTGTCTTAGGTATGCAAAAACATTATGTTAGCGCTATAAGTTTATTAATTTAGCAAATTTACCTTTGCATTATTTTTCTTTTGTTTTATTAAACTTGTAAGTACGAGATAGGTTTTCAATTATGTAGTAGATTGCTTCATGTCTCTCTCTCTCTCTCTTTCGATTTCTTCCTTGCTAATTTGTTCTTTTTGAGTTTAATGTAATAAAGGAAATTGGCGGATATAATATTGGACGGATCATTGGAGGTAGATTGAGCATATTGACTATATAAATAAATTGTTTGCACATTCATTCCAAAGACGTCATCCATAGAGATTTATCCACACAAAATTTTCTTGAGTACAGAGAGCGATATTAAAATTAGAGATTTTAGTTATTATACGTATAAATTTATGTTCACAATAATGACATAATTTATATCAGTTTATTTTAATTAGTAATACTATTCTTTTATCCTCAACATTCTTTGAAGGAGTAGTTGGAAACTCAATTTTTTCTAGTTCCGGACCAATTTTCAATTATCGAACTCTCAAGATGAACAATTTGAATGAGTTGGTTACTAAGAAAGTAGACGTATTCTCATCGGGATTGATAACTATATATATGTTCCATCCATTGCAACCCCATCCAGAACTATTTACATATTTTGGGCATTTACGGTTTGGATCCTTTAATTGAGATGACATCAACCACTCAAATTTTCTAATTTTGTTCCGGGGTTTACTTGCACCGGATCCATGTGCACGGTTGTCGTTACATAATATTGTACGATACTTTTTGTCAAATATAATCTAAATTTAACAAAAAAAACATCGTAATGATATTATGTAAAAACAACCGTACATGAATCCGGTGCAGATAAACCCTGCAAAGTTTATTTAAATTTTGCCTTCAAAACGCTCATGTTTGCAATAACCCAAAATAAGTTTTTACCTCATTATTGAGAAAATTTATCAAACTGCAGAGACCTCATCACGCTCTTCCAGGCATGGCATGCTGGAGGATGGAGTGGAAACACGCATACGATCTCTAGATATGGCTATTTGAAATTCCAAGCTCACTTCTGTGTCATCTCATAATCTAATATCCTGTGGTCACACAAAAGAATTTTATAACAACATACTGAGCATATGCTTCGCAGGTAAAGAGTACTTAATATTTTTAGAATCGTTAACTATCAATATACATATTTTACATCTAAAAGTTTTCTATTACACATATGATATTTAACATACATGGATAGGCATTATATCCATTTACATGCATATATATCTATGTAAATACATACAAACAAACAAAAATGCACATACTACTCTGCTATGCAGAGGTGCTCTCTTCCCCGAATCGAGAAAGAGCCCAATTCAAGAAAATAATGTTTTTTTTCATTTTATTTCCTTGCTTTGCAGCTTGTCCTTTACACTTTTTTCAACTCCCCACCCCCTCCCCATTTACTTTTTTCACGAGTTTTTAAGATTCGAATTCCTGTCCAACGTGAGGGATGGCACTGATAGTCACATGAGGAACAAATACATTATCATTGTCATCACTCTCAAACTCCATTCCTACAACACAATATGTAAAAAATAATAATAATACAATCAAAACAACATGTAAAAAATTAAATTTTTTTGTTCAAACAATGTAAAATAATAATAATAATAATACAATAAAAACAAACATGTAAAAAATTAAATTTTTTTGTTCACACAAGATGAAAAAATTAATAATAATCAAACATGTAAAAAATTAAATTTTTTTGTTCGAACAGTGTAAAAATTAATAATAATACAATCCAAACAAACATGTAAAAAATTAAATTTTTTTGTTCGAACAATGTAAAAAATAATAATAATCCAATCAAAACAAACATGTAAACAATTAAATTTTTTTGTTCACACCAGATGTAAAAAATAATAATAATACAATCAAAACAAATATGTAAAAAATTAAATTTTTTTTTTCAAACAATGTACAGTAAAAGCATATATATTATTTTGTTGCACAAATAAAAAAATCTGTATAGTAAACGAAGAATTTGTATACGACTAACCTGGTATAAATGGCTGTGAAGTAGAAGAATAACTAAACAAAGAGTGCTGGGAAGCGGCAAATAAAAGAAGTAGATAGTAATAAAAGATGGAGTTGGGGTGGTTGAAAGGAGTAAAAACTCATGAGAAAAGTAAATGGGGAAGGGGGTGGGGAGTGGAAAAAAGTGTTAAGGACAAAAGCTGCAAAGCAAGGAAATAAAATGAATAAAAAATTATTTTCCTGAGTTGGACTCTTTCCCGATTCGGAGAAGAGAGCACCTCTGTACAACTATGATATATGAATACTATGCATACAGGTAAAGAGAACTTGATTTTTGCAGAATTTTAATGACCAATTTATGTATTTCACATCTAAAGAGTCTTGTATTATACACGTATATATTTAACATACATGGATACACACTAAATACATTTATATGCATATATATATCGATGTATGTACATTCAAACAAATAGAAATGCATATACAACTAAGATATAATGAATACTATGCATTCGCTTTGCAGACAAAGAGTACTTGATTTTTGCAGAATTTTAATGACAAGTTTACATATTTCATATCTAAAGAGTCTTCTAGCATACAGGTATGATATATAATATACATGGATTATGGGTAGACACAGATCTTATCTAGTGTGACACAAATCTAATTTCATCATTGACCGGGTGAGGCATTCCACATTGGCACTAAATGCTTGGAAACAATCATCTTGGAAAGATTTGATTCAAAGAGATGGGTATCCGTTCCAAAGAGCTTGTTTCCTCCCCCTATGGTCTTGATCCTTTCCGTAGGTACTGCTTCATACGAGCAAACAAAAATTTATATAAAACTAATTCACCTCGAATGATAAATTTTTTTCACTTTTTAGAGCTTAACTAAGTACTGATGGTTGTGAGAGAGAAACCTAAAACTGCGGCGAGTGAATTTCTCAGATATTTCACTAGATCACCATTTTCTCAAAATCCGGCAAGGCATGATTAGCGAGGTCATCATTTTCTCAAAACTTCAATTCTACGAAAAATTTTCAGAGATTTGCAACTCTCATTGTGTGAAGACCGTAGATCATATTGCAAGCCTTTCCATACAACATCTGTTCACCTCGTCTCCGTCTAAGAATAGTTCCTCAAGAAGCGTTTGTATTTCTCCTCTCTCTCGAACTTTTCTTCCAAAACTCGAAGGTTTATGCAATTTATGGTTACTCTACCTTCATGTTCCTGTTGCGATTTAGAATTATTAATTATATAATATAATTTTTTCAAGTCTGCTTACTCATATTTCTGATTTGCACAAATGGTCCCCGATACATAGAGTTTGTCATGAACTCGTCCCCATACTTTCTTTTTTCTCTCAATTTTCTTTTTCAAGTCTTAAATGCAGGTAAAAAGCACAAACTATTACATTGTTATTTGTCACCATGAAGAAGGCTTCTTTTGACAAAATGAATAACTTGGTGCATTTAAATTATTAAGTGAAGCGTCTAGATTTTACAATCGTAGTAGATAAGTTTATAAAGAGATTAGAGTACGAATTACCTACAAGATTTTAGTACAAGGATGAGTTTTCATGACTTGACAGATATATTCAATCGTACTTTTATTATTACGAAGATTCAAATAAAAATCAAATTGAAATGACACTTGAATTCTCATCTTTTTAATGTTTTGACAAAGTTTCCTGATTATTATGCACTAGTTTTTGGTATTATGAGAATTATTGTTGAAAATCTCATCCTTCGTTTCATGATGCTTCTTCTGCTGTGATTTCATATTGTAGAATTTTATTTTATTTTTGTCCTAATTATAGACATGAGAATTAAGTAGTTCTGAAACACTGATTCAAGAATGAAGGATGTACACAGTTTATTAGAGACTAAGAGTACCACAAACTTTAAAAGTTACGGACCTAACTATCAAAGACACAAGTTGTTTAATGATTACCCACTCACATCTTACCCTTTAGAGCCCTGAGAACACATTTCTATAGGAGTACGAGGCAAACTATTGTTGTGGATATATTTCTTTAAGAACCTGGGGCAAGTTCAAAACAATCTCCGCATATGCTGTAGGAGAGAAAAAACCAAAAAAATGATATTAGTATCTGTGGTAATCAGTAACATGAATGAACAACTGGGTTTACCATTATCCGACCTTCAGGTAAACTCATTGTTCGTAATGCATCCTCTGCATATGACAAACGAGTAGGAATAGGTTGACCTCCTATCACTTCGTTTTCCTTCCTGTTCATTGTTACAGCACTGATCGATTTCTTTGATTGATGCATCGGCCATGCAAGGACACTGACCTCTGTAGGAACTATGGACAGAAGATCTGCGTACTTGAGACTCAATGTAACCTTGCTGCAAGATGAAAAATAAAAGCACAAGTGAAACTGGCGCATGTAAATGTAAAAGCATGTAGACACCTAGATCGAATTTAAATCAGAAGGTCATAGTAATTTAACAAATAATTTGTGTGAATCCATGCATAAATGGATCAGAAGAAAATGTCATATCCACACATACAATGCTACAATATGGTTAATGAACATTATGCAATAATATTAGGATGGTAAAGTTGCATGAAAATACCATAACAAGAGAGAGAGAGAGAGGAGGGGCATCAAATCATCTACACTACTTGACAAATCGTAGCCAGTTATATCCAGAGCCTCGTAGAAGTTGGGTGTTATTAGACTCACCCAGTATTCACCATCCAGTCACCATCAGTCACACTAGCTATAATCATTTAAAAGGCTAAGCCAAGGAAATGTTGGGTGTTATTGGACTCACCCAGTATTCACCATCCAGTCACACTAGCTATCACTCGTTCAAAAGGTTTTGTAATAAAAAACCAAACCAGAATGGTTCTTAAACTAGAAATAACAAGAAAGCCAAAATAGTAGTTCAGCCTTTTCAATTTGTCATGTGTTGTGCCTCAATAAACATGCGAAAAATGAGTAAGAGTCGAGTCATTTCAAACACGGCAACTGTTATATAAAGACCAAGCTTGAAGAGAAAAGAAAAACAACAAAACTATGAAAACAATTGTTGGTTAAGAATCACTGAGATAGACTAGGAAAAATTATATGAAGAGCAGGATTACACCTACCAATCAAAATCATCAAGCACAAACTCAACCATATGATACGGAAGACTGTTATAAAGTTCTCCAACTTGATTTCCATAAAGTTCCTTTATAAGACGAACCTGGAGAAGAACAAGACAAGCCTTAGAGATCATGTTAAATGATCAGGATATTCGTTTCAAAAAGATACAACAAAAAAGAAACTACAATTAGAGGAGCACATAAAAGATTTCATTTTATGGAAACCTACTTCAGAGCAAATGAATTTCAATCATCCTGATGCAAAGAAACTAAACACTGAAATAGAATACGTTCTCTTATATCATGCAGTCTCTCTTTCGTTTTCATTCACAATTCTATTTGACAATTCATTAGAGCAGATTTCAGCCAACAGGAGCTGCATAAAGCTGCAGGCAATTTCAGACCTGAAGGCATACTGCTGAAGCCATGGCCATAGCCATGGCCACAGCCAAAGGCAGCCGAGATAAAATAAAACACTGTGTGCATCCACGCTGACTAATCTACCTAAAGAAGAAGGGATATGGGTTCCAAGAGCTTCAAGAACATTCTATCTGTAAACATCTACGATAGTTGTACAAACGTATCTATAGAGCCTCTCTTAACCTTCATTCGAATTTATCACCCATGTCCACTTGCGGAGGTTATAACTTACAACTATAAATACGGCTAAAGAGCTCATTTGCAATAATCAAGTTGTAGAGAGAAATTGTGAGCAATAAAAGTTTTCATTTTTTCAAACTCTTTGTTAATCTTTCGTGTGATTTCCTAAGTTTTGCATTTAGCTCCACACTCGTTGTGATATTTTTGAGCGGTTGAGAAGCTAGCAGTTTAGTAGTGGCTATATTCAAGAATCACTTACTGCCAACCAAGCTTTGGTCTCACATGACATACTGCTTCACTAGACCAAAGAGGGCGGATTTGAGAGAACTAAGGGTCCGTTTGATAGGCAAAGGTGGAAAAAAATTTCAATTCCATGTTAGTTGGAAAATAAAAACCCACCAAACCCATAGGAATTTATTTTTCATGAAAACAAAGAAAATGCAGTTTAAAGTGGTTGTACCTTAGAATTCGGTTTCCATTTCCACGTTGCAATCAAACGGCCAACGTGAAATTCGTTTTCCTGGGATGTGACATTTTCCATAGGAAATGTGACAATCAAACAGGGCCTAAGTCTCTCATGGATCCTTGAAATAGTCAAGTTCGTGACAAAATCCTTCTCTTCATTTATTCTATTCTCAGAAGTCAGAAGGGTAAAGCAATTGTCACTTTGATAATGGTTGCCTGGTGTGAGACAGGGATGCCATGATTTTTGGCCAGATTGGTTTATGATGACTTATAAACCTAGTAACAAAATTTTATCTTTAACTCGTCTACCATTCTTACTTGTGGATATTTGTTTCTTTGCAAAGCTTATAGTTTTTTAAGAAGAAAAGGAAAATAACAATCAGTAATACAGCTACCTAAGTAGATACTTCCATTTAGAACAGAGGTAAAAACAAATCTATTTGAACAATAATGAGTATCTTCTTAGCCTAAGACTCAAAGTGGAAAGCAATTTCTGCCCATCATTTTTGGCTTCCAAATGTAATGGGTCCTGCCCGATGAGGGACTTATTTCCTTGAGCATGAAGTGGTTTACAAGGAATTTATTGCAACTTGTTTGAAATTTCATCAGAATCAAAATATTGCAACTTAAGATCATGCAGCAACAAATTTGACCCTTGAGTCCAAAAATGCAATAGATATCTATTGAGTGACTCTTAAATAAAAGGTCAACACATGACTGTAGCTACCCACGGGATTGCTTTAAACTATGCATTTCACCTTTCACTCAAGTTGGTTGTTGATCTCTGCTGCCATCACAAACAATTATCAAACGTTCAAACTCAGGTTACAATACTATCAATCTTCATCAGCATTTTTTTCATCTATACAGAAGAGGACAAGAGGGTATGCAGCATCTAGAAGACAACTTTAGGTCGAGGCAGTCTGGCAGTTCTGGAATTAGGAATGCATACTAAAATTACACGTCAAGGAAACCTCCTGTATTTAAAAAACATTCTCGATCAATATTTACATGGGTTGCTATCATTTGACTAGGAATAATTATGTTGTGCAGCCAGAAATTATGCTTGCATGTGTAAACAATGTGTTACTCAAAAAGAAGAATTATTTGGAAAAACAAAATCAAATTCATGTCATGCCATGTCATGTCATGTCATAATTAATAGCAGAACTAGCACAAAGAAGAAAAAAAAAGGTAATATAGAAATACAGAGAGAATGAGGATATTTTTATATAATCTGTTAGATAATTTAATTGAACCCCTCATGGATGGTTCTAGATATGAGCAAAATACCTGCTCCCGTCTATCAACAAAAGCCTGTAATAAATCTCCCACGTGGTCTATGAATTTCTGAAACCAGATAAGAGAACTAATGCTCTGAGATATGTATAGTCAGCCAATGAACAATGATATGCTTAAGCAACTAGTCTCACCATTGCATTTGAAGAGAGAAAATCATTTTCAGCTTCACGTATTGGCAAGAAAAATGGAACTGTATGTTCAAGAAGAGTCATTTTCTCAAGAAATGACTTGCTTTCAAGCACACAATGGTAGAGGTCGCATGGTTCTCCTGTTTGAAGTCCAACAACTGAGTGATTATTACTTACCACCGTACAAACATACAAGTTCAAAATGAAGGGGAGAATGCATGTTTACAAGTCGTACGTTTAATATTAAGCAGCCTCTATCATTGAAAAAATAATTGAGTGGCAAACTGTACTTTTCCTTTTTTTTTTTTTTTTTTGGGATAAGGCTCAATACCCATTTGAGGTTATTTTGGTGAAGTTCAATAAAACTCATTGTATTGCCACGTCTAAATGTAGGCAGTGTAGATGGCAACAAATATGGTGAAGCTCTGTTGAATATCAAANTTTCCTTTTTTTTTTTTTTTTGGGATAAGGCTCAATACCCATTTGAGGTTATTTTGGTGAAGTTCAATAAAACTCATTGTATTGCCACGTCTAAATGTAGGCAGTGTAGATGGCAACAAATATGGTGAAGCTCTGTTGAATATCAAAAAAGGAACTATAAGATCCAGTATTCATTAGAGGTTATTCTGGTGAAGTTTGATAAAATCATTGTAATGCATCATCTAGATGAAGTCAGTATAGAAGGCAACAAATTTAGTGAACTTCAAATATCATAAGGAACTATATTTTCTGCCAGAAAGAGGTTGAAAGGCTTTTATTTGCAAGTTGAGTTAAGCGATGAGCTATGACATCTCAATTTAGCTTTTTCTAAGTAATTGATATGTAACCGCATCAGTTGTTCAGCACTAGTATCTTTTAAACAACTTTTGTTTTATTGAGTGGTTCATATTGTGTGCTGCCTCTCTACATTTATCTTCTCTTGACGGTCCTAAGGCACGTACATGTAGATTAGGCATATTCAAGTAAATACCATTGGTATTTTACTGTTAGCAGAAAAAAGATGAATTCTTGTTTTAAAAAGTAGTATTGTACCATGTCAACATCCATGAATCTTTTGTTAAGGTATATTGCATTAGATAACATAAATCCATGGATTTGCACCACCAGCAACCAGAGGCTGTGATTTTCGGTTCCAATTCTACATAAGTAGGTGTTTCCGTGTGATTTTAACTAAGTAAATGATTTCCACTAGGGAAATTACATCTAACCTAGTATTTTGCAATTAAAAGGACATTGAGCCATATCAAGATTTCCTAGGGACAATCAAGTCCTAGTTAATCAATATCTACCACGCTTAGTACTAGATGAAAAATTACTAATTTCAAATCTTAATCTATTATTCATCTGAAAAGACAGTGAGATTACAACTGTATGGGGCACCAATAGAATCAAGCAGAAAGGCATGTTGTCAAGTTTGGTTGGTAGAAGAAATTTTTTGGGTACCCAACCAGTTACTTAACTGCTTGAGTTCAAAACTTAACATAAAAAACTCTAAAGAGTCTACTCCCATTTACTTTTTGCAAGATGTTTCCATCTATGATTTATATGCACACAAAAAAATCATCCTTGTTTCCAGGATGGTTCAATTAATCACAATGACATGTCAGCTGAAAATCAACCTTTACAATTTGATTCACAAAAATGGAACACTATCGAATATGATCCTATCAGAAATAATAAATGAGAAAAAAATTGTTATATACTTTCAGAAGCACCAGATATTTTTCATTAGTTATAATTCATACCATTATGAAATCAGAAAGTTTGTAATTACCTGCAAATGATGTCTCATATTGAATGCCAATCCTGGCTCCTTCCAAACAGCAAATCGTCTGCTCATAAAGAATGCTTTAATAAGAAGTCAATCATGTTGCTCATAATCAGTTATATTGCTTCCATTTACCTAAACTTCAACAGGGTCTTGTGCAAAACAGATGCACAGGACAAGGACATATCTGGAATTCCAATATTAGTTAGATTTAAGGTTTGTTTGTCAAAGATTTTTTTTAAATCATTTTTTTCCCAAAATCATTTTCAACCGCACATTCTATGTGACCCATACTTTTCCCCACTTTTTAACCATACGTTCTCCAAAAAAAATCATTTTTCCCTTGGAAAAATATGTGCCAAACAAACTTTTATATAGTTGTTGGTCTAGAATTATCTTTTGCAATCGAAGTTTCTCATCATTTAGAGTTATAAACCTTGTAGTAGGAGAAGTCCTTAAGGTATATTAAAACTCGTGTCATATTTTTTATCTTATTTTATTTTTAAGAAAGACTTGAAGCAGGAACAAGACCGTGTCATCTTTCGGGTCTTATTTTATTTTTAACAAAGACTTGAACCAGGAACGAGACTACACCAGCACGATCGAGATTCCCCATTTGGAGTCACAATCCTTGTAGGATAAGTCCTCTAGGTTTATAAAAATGTGTCTCGTATCTGTAATTCAATAAAGTTTATCTCGTTACAAAATCTTACATCGTTTTGAATGATATGAAACACTTTTTTTCTCATTTTCCTCATCGTCCTCGTCCTTCTCCCGCTATTCCTAAAGCACTATTCTCAGTGCTGTTCATCAGCACCAAATGGCCCGCCAGATCTCACTAAAACTGTCACCCATTAGACAAAAAAAATCCCTAACAAATTGGCCAAGCAATCCACATTAATTGTGTGTTGGCTAAGCTTGATAATTTACTATAAGTTCACTAATAGTAAATTTTGAATTTTATTTTTTTTCTAGTTGAAGTTGGAAAAAGTTACTTACATTGAAAGTAACCCTAACCCCACCATCATAATGTAACTTCTTTACTTGTAAAAAAAGTAAAACAAAACATGTTCTAAAATAAAAATTTACTTAAAAGTAGCTTAGCAAAACAAGCTTTTATAACAAACGGTACCTTTATGAGAAATTTTTTGAAGTGGTCATACATCAGTGTCCCTCTTTCACATTCTTGTGACAATCCACATAACATGGGATCCTCATTAGTAATCAAGAAGCGCGTTGGCTCATAATTTCATTGATTTTGTCGACGGCTTTCAATGTACACTATAAAATTTGAAAAGATAATAATGCAAATTTGGTCATTGAAACCCTACCATTATTATTCAAATTTAGTTGTGGGCTTACAATTTTAATTTGGGTCCACCTGAATTAATTCAAAGGCTCAGATAAGCCTCCAAATCTACCAGCAAACACTGCCTTCTAAATCAATTGTGCACCAAGACACTACAGTTAAAAGAAATTAATTCAACATTTCCAATAAGATGAATTGGGGTTGAAGTAACTATCCCCTCGTGCCCCCACACAAGAAACAGATAGCACTGCCAGTCTTTCACCCCTAAATCACTTATGCACCAAGTTTACTCCAGTTTAAAGGGATAAAATTCAACATTTCCTATAAGATGAATCAGGTGGTAGCTTAACTATACCCCTGGGGGCACCATGCAGGAAATGGATACTTAAGTGTGCCACTGTAGTATGCATAAGACTATTACTTCTTTCCTTCATATTGGATTTGGTTTGGAATAGTATTCAATAGTCCCCACCAAGAAAACAAGAAGAGTGCCATCTTAAGACAAGGGGAACTTGAGTAATCCAACTAGTGAGTGGATGTGCATAATGGGTAATAATAAAGGCTGCAGGTAATGCTGAATTCTTATACCAGTGAATGTCAAGTGTTCCAGAGGTGATCAAAAGATCAACGTGCTTATGCCATTCAAGAAGCAAGAGACTAATTTCACTCTACGGCCTAAGCTATGGAAAGTACTAGGCACTAGTATTACAACTCACAATTACGCTTAGTTCTTTCTCCAGCAGATTGTTGATCACATCGATAAGGAAAATCTCACTTTATTATATATACGAAGTAATTGGTGCATGACCAATATTAAACGGGTAGAAGTTGGTTGAAACTTTTCTACACTTCTCTTTCTTCAATACAAGAAAAATAGAAGAATACCATCTCAGTATGACACAGGAAACCAAAAAATGAAGTCCTACATATTTCGGGATTTATTAAGAAACATAAACAACTATAAATTCCTAACAATCATAATATACCTTATTTCCAACTCTGTAAGTTATCTTTTCATGAGGAAGTACTGGCAATGCAGTCGTATCCCCTGACAGTTGTGATGCCTTTCTTTCAGCCTCCATGTGAACCTGCCATAAATATCAACATAGTCTGACTCTGAATGTGGAAACTTGTATGAAGACAACTCCTATCAAGTCAGCAGTAGAATCAGAGAACAAAAGGACGCACATGAGAAAACGGAGAGGAAACCAAAAATTTCCACCAATTTCGCAATGAAATTCAAAAATGACTTTTCTTCTGTAGGAATATCAAACAAAAGCAATTTCAATTGAATTCTCACCCCTCTAATCTCCATGGATAATGAAAAGGATAATTACTAAAACTAGTAAACCGAGTGAATAAAATCATACCCGCTCCCTTACGGTAGCTAATAAACCATCATTCCATTGCTCACCATCTAACCATATTTCTGCAAAATAATTAACAACTTAACAAAACTAACAAGTAGATGATATTTGACGAGTGAAATAATGGTATTCTAATAAAGCTCCAGGTGAGTTATCCACCAATTCAGAAGCAATTCAAGAGGCTAGCGAAAGCATATAAGAATATTCAGAATATAACCAATAACAGATCTAAAAATGAACAGAACTTTCAGTTGAGAGTGCAGGTATAAGTGCCAAAACTAGTAACAAACCCCGGAAGAAGTTGATATGAATTTAATAATCAACACTCAACATATCAATAATCTCGTGTAGTCAAAATACTTTGTGCGAATATATTATCTAGAAGAAAAATATTCTAATACCTTACAGTTTATCAGTTTGGAAATTTAATTATAGTATTAAATAGTAAAAGGAAAATGCAAATATGTTTTGTATCTTAATCTTATACATATTCAAACGTACATGGAAATCATGATTTTGAATTTTTGATGCAGTCTACACAACAAATCACATCAAGTTAAGAGCATAAAAAAAAATATCATACAAGTGAATGGTGATAAGAGAATTTTTTTAAGGAATCTAAGGACTAATATTACGATAATAGGAGATACAGCCCCCATTTGGCCCCCATTATTTGAAATTTTAATGGTTGGAATAATGTTATTTTATTGGAGAACGTGTGATTGATAAGAAGATAAAGAAATGAATTATAATTTTAATGGGGACCAAACAGGGGCATAATCTTCTCAACTCTTATTTTCTGGAAGTAGAATTGAAAAGAAAAATTCCAAATCGGACGAGAACTAGAATTGTAGATGAAGGGGAAGGGGGAGAGAAGAAGAAGAGGAGGAGGAGAGGAGAGGAGAGAGTAAGAGAAAAAGACAAGAAGAGGGGGAGAAAGAAGGGAGAGGAATCAGAGAGACAGACAAGAGAGAAGAGGAAATTAGAGAGAGAAAGTGTTTATTCAATTTATCAAAGTCAAGGAAAATACAACACAAGCCCCTTTTATAGAGGGTTTTAACTTATTTAATTTAAGTAGAAACAACTAAAGAAATAACATAAAATACAAGAAAACAAACAAAATAAACTGTATTTACTTTTCCTAAATCAAGAATCCAAACTAGGAAAGTCTTCATGTAATATATCTAATAGGATCTCCACAAAAATATTGATAATTCTTTTCGTATCTAAGGTCCTTTTTTTAAGCAAAACACCAACACAGTCTCAGTGGGTTTTCTCTAAGGTCCTTTGAATGTAAAGAAAAGGGGTAATAATTTGTAAGTTCTTTATCGCCATGAGTTCTAATTATTGGTGAGTTGACTTAACTTTCCACATTATCCATTTCAAGTAACAAAAACAGTTTTCATAACTCATTTTTTCTAAACTTGCCAACTTTGCTAGTGTTTAAGAAAATATGGAATCTACAACTTACATTTCAGAAAAATATTAGGCTCCCAGAAATCCTATGTTGAAAATAATCTCCTAGTGGGCCAACAAACATGTTTGGCGTTTCCCTTCAATCTTCAATAAAAGATGAGTAAGGATTCACTGCCGTATCCAATATAGCATCATTACTACTTTCTACTTAGCGGCCGACAAATTATTACACATGCAAAAGGTGGAAATTTTGTCTCAGTATCTATTCTCCGAAACAGGCATTTGCAGCTTTTGGCATCTGAAAAAAGGTCGGATCACAAAACTGTTACATGAGGGTACAGTTTCTCGAAAAAAAATTTCTTCCTAGGTTTTTTATTGGGCTTCCCCACTATGTTGACATCTTAGTAGGTTAATGCATATATGTTTCCTTATCATTGCATGACTTACATATCTAACAGTTTCGTCCTTGCTTGGCAGTTGATGTTAATTCAATTATTTCAAAAACTTATAATAAAGATGTACAAATCATAGATGCATGGAGAATCATGAGCCAACAATAGATGGCTACAGGGTAAGAAGAAGCACACAGTGGCAGCCACCAAAAGTATTTTCAAAATCTTATATGAACAGTTAAAAATACAGTGTTCAAAGATTTTATCTAAAACTACCTTGAGTTTGAGAAGCACGGGCAGCTTCAAATTCCCTTTGCAAGCGCTCAAAAACCATCTTGTCAGAGTCCCTAATGAATCAAAAGCTTTTAAAACCTCTACTATCTATCATTACAGCCATTCACTAAAAAGAGAAAATCTACATGAAAGAAAAATAGAGCTGATTTTCCTTTCCATTAAAACACCATGATTACAATCTGATGATTGGTGCCTATTCTATATTTACAACCCATCCCTTGCACTTTTAAACTTTTTACATCACTGAACACTTCCTAGTTGTACAAAGGGGTGGATGAATTAACCGTGTTCACAGTCGGGGCCCACCCACCCTCTGGAACATTCTTTTCCTAATGAGCCCAAATTATCCCATACAATAATTCCGGTATGAACACTGCACCTTAATATCTGATTGCAAAAAATGGGTAAAGAACAAGAACAGTAGAGAACCGAAGCCAACCCTATTCCCATGCAAAAAGTAAGTCAAAGTGAAAATAAAATTATTTTATTTAATTTAAGTTTCAAATTTTAAGCTGCAATGTCAGAGGAAGTCGCATAGACCAGGATTCAACATGTTAGCCCGAGCACATCAAGATATTTATGAGATCTAAACGCAGTCAAGAATCTCTATTACTGGATGGACAGTATAAATCCATGGATTTCTGGCCTTCCCAATACAATCACGGTACATGAATAAAATCTGAGAAATTTGGAAAAAAAACAAACGAGATCTGAACAAGGGAGCCAATTTAGGCAAAACCCTTAATATCTAGAAAGAACCCTAAAGTCAGGGCCGAACTCAATAGTAATTTATAATTGGTCCCATTAAGTCTTATTTTCCAGTGTGGATTGAAGCATATTATTTTTACATACGGACAGACAGTTCATTTCTAGATCAAAAACATCAAACGTTCCTTCTAAATTCACAAACAAATAGTTGTCTTACACTATTGCAATTATATTAGTTAGTTCTAGCCCAGAAAACAATTCTAGATATTACCAAAAAGATGTGTCATTATTATCTAGCACTTTACAAGGAAATTTTATCTCGCGGATCATTCAAGCATCAAATCCAAAAAAATTGGAGATTTTCCCGCTTGAGGGAAAATATCAATCATTAATGTCTAATCAAATTATTTCCCCATACGTACGAATTACAAGTAATCTCTACTATTTGTACCTAGAAAGGCGCTCTGTTAGTGCTCCATGCCTTCTAAGGACATTTGAAACTGCCAGGAATAACAAAAAAGTACATGTTTGATAACTGATGCATTACAAGGATATTAGAAATCTTGAGATAGACAAAATATGCAAGAGTAAATACATCTCGCCCGGGTAGTCTCCAGTCTTGCATCTTCAGCTTGCACAAAATTCTAGCACACAGAGATAACAAGGGTACACTCATCAACATATGAAAGTAAAGAGAATACCTACATTATCAGCTCCATTTCATAACCCCTCAAAATATGTCCAATAATAATAACAACAACAACAATAATATATAAATAAATAAAAAAACCAGTAACTTTAAAAAGAACTAAGCATGACATAGTGTTGTAGCAAAAATTACGATATTGAAACCTTGCAGGTCCCATGTCAATTGTTCATTGCCATGCCAATTACACACCATTGCATATTTATTAAGCAGCAGTATGGGTAGCAAGTGCCATGCCAACAATAAACTTGGAGTGCACGACATAAATATTTTCGCCATTCTTCCGAAGCAAAGCTACCTTTCTAAAAAGATTCGAGGAAATCAAATATTTTGCAACCACCCAAATTCAGACTCCTCTCTCTCTTTCTCTTACAACATGTACTAATAAGATTGTGGAATTCTTTTGAATGGAAGATGCTTCAAATTTGAGCAAGAAGGGACAACTATCTAAAACATCCTTCCCTTATTTTATCTCAATTTGTTCTAGCTCCACTTATTATATTATAACGCCATTTATGAATGGATTTTACTGTGATTAAATGTCCATCTTAACATACTCAATTCTATTGGGTTTCACTGTGATTAAACATCCATCTTAACATATTCAATTATATGCCGATTATTTTTTCAGCATCTAGAACATCACAAAGCATAGCGGTCTAATGGCCCTTAATGCGTGATAAGTAATGTATAGAATGTTTATCATGCAGGAACAACAAAAAGAGTCCCTTAAAATATAGTTAGCATGTCTTACATGGATATGAAACTTTTTCTTTCTCCAACTTACAAAACATTACTATTCCATCCCAAAAAATCATCCTTTTAGATGATAATTGATGCTACTGCAAACGAAACTGCTTCTACCTACAACGACTACAATTTGTTCCCAATAAATTTGGGATCAATTACATGTTTACTTGTAATTTAACAAACTAAATTCAAAATGCTAGAAGCTGGCTTTAGGGAATGAACAGAAAGACAAAAAGGAGGTCAAATAGATTTGTTATAACTTCCTTACTAGCCATGAACTGCTTCTAACCCCAAGAACCAGACATGTTTAAGTCCAATTCATATATTTTATGTGATGAAAATTAGTTGTCATGCTGTATATCACAAAACAGTATATCAGGTCCCTTAATAACTATACAGAAATTTACAATTGATATCTTTTTAAAGTAAAGCTGATGAAACATTTAGCATGAGGATTGCTTACGGCAGAATGAGAAAGTCAGATACTCTCAGATCAGTTTCTAAAGCTATAGTACAAATGTGAACAGTTTCTAAACAAATTAATAGCTTTCTTTTTTAACCCACATGCACAGACAATAAAAGAAAGACATAATTGACAATGAACTAAAATTTGCATGTATTTAATTAATTCGACACTATAATCTTAGAAATTATTAATCACCGAAAACTGGTCCAGGAAAAGTTACCACTTCTCCCATGTTCATTGGGAAATGCCTCTCCTTAACTTGATCGAGTTGCTGCATTTATTTGAAGGTACCTATTCGACAAGGCACGTATTATAACTCCCACAGGCCACATATAAAACTTGCGAACACAAGAGGATAAAAACAGCACAGAAATCGGGATATTAAGAATTTCTCGTAATTAAAGCAGATTTGACATAGAAAAACTTTACGAAAGCCAATTTCATCAATTAAAAGTAAGAAGAATATACGAGGGAAAAACGCATATCAAAATAGAATACCTACACTTTGTAAAATTAAACGCCCAATTCTCCTGAGTTTCTTTGGATCTATATGGGTGTGAATCACCGAAAGCCCCTGGAGGGGCAGGAAGTGAGGTGGGGTTTGAGCTCGCTGACGCTGAGAAACCCTAAGGGTATGGATTTTAGAATAAATTTTTTTTATTTATCAATTCGAGTTAAAAATTAGGTTGGGTTTTGTAAGTTTTAGATAATGTCGAAATGGCTCATCAACCTTTAAAATGAAGTTTTTGACTCTCCAACTTTAGCTTTGACTCTCTTCGAGCTAGTTTTGGAGGGATTTTAATCCAATTAAAATTGAAAATATAGTCGTTATTGGGTTTCACTAGTCTAATAAAANGTCGAAATGGCTCATCAACCTTTAAAATGAAGTTTTTGACTCTCCAACTTTAGCTTTGACTCTCTTCGAGCTAGTTTTGGAGGGATTTTAATCCAATTAAAATTGAAAATATAGTCGTTATTGGGTTTCACTAGTCTAATAAAAGTCAACATGTTAGTTTTTCAATTTTAATCCGATTTTAATCTCTACCAAACAAGGTCGAAAAATGGTTGTTAAAACTTAAAATTGCAAGTGATTTTTGCAGGAAGTAAAAGTACAGGGTCAAAACGTTAATATATCTAATATTTTATCGATTTTAATATGAAAGTTGCGTGAAATTTTAAATTTCACATTCTCAATTTTTGTAGGAACCCAAGCTTTGAAACTTATAACATTGAATAAATTAGAAAGTCAAAACCTTACTTTTGAAGATTCGAAAGCCATTTCCATGCTATGTTGATGAACCTCGTCCTAATATTTTTGTAGATTTTTATTTTAAAATTTTTATAGACTTTTGTAGAATTTAAAATATTTTTGAAAACTTTCATTTGAAATAGAATTCGTGTGAATCTAGTGCAATAGTGTGAAATTATGACATCCGAGGTGGTGGTTCCCACAATTCTCCTCCCCATCCCCATATAATAAAAAAAAAATTTTTAAAAAGAATAAAAATTTAAGACACTAATTAAATAAATAATTATATATATAATATTCAGTATTATTAATATAATATACATTTA
>CAIGRT010208622.1:0-14187 GCA_903798405.1 Fraxinus platypoda
TACAATTGTTGCATACAAAAACCCCCCAATCATTGTACGAAGCATAAAATATTGAATTGCACACTCTTCGTGGGATCGACCCTTACTTCCATTACTACATTAGTTTTAGAGGTTTAAAGACTATTTTTGGATGCCTACGACAGCACGCCAAATTATCAAAATTGTGAAAATAGAAAAGAAAATATTAGCCTCTGTTTGAGTCACATTCTCATTTTTCTACTCATTTTCAACCACACATTTTTCAATAAAATAATATTTTCATCTCATCAATAACTTTTCCTTCTTGTTCAACCACATATTCACCATCACATCACAAAAAAATCTATTATTTCTGTTTTAATGTGCATCAAACATGGGCTTAATTACATAAAGTGATGATAGATTTTAGGGTGAGAAAGAAGAAATATACAGAGAGAGAAAAATATTATGATGTGTAGAAGAAGAATCTCTGGGCGGCCACGTTTGCACTTTGGATACGGAGTTTCATAAGTGGACAGATGCGTACATGTTTACTGCTAAACTACCCTTGTGATGGTGAAATATCCAAACTGCCCCTAGGTGCAAAGTTACTTATAGCCCCTGTTTGATACACAATTTTTCAAAATACATTATTTCATAACTCATTTTCAACCACACATTATTCAATAAAATAATATTTTTCATCACATTAATAACTTTTTTTTTACTTTTTAACCACATATTTTCCATCATATCACTATTTAAAATACATTATTTTCTCAATAATATCCATCAAGCACACCCTATAATGTACAATTCTAAATTCTAACATGTGAATGGATCTTTTTTATGATTGCTATAAACAATTTTTTTTAGAGCACTTTCGGTTAAAGTTTAAAAAACTTAAAAAGTTATTTTTCTTGAGTTATTTTTGTCTCTAATATATTTGGAATTTTTTTTCCATCACTTTCAAACAAAATTTAAATTTTTTTTTTTTTGCTATCGTCACAATAATTAAGAGTTAAGAGTATCGTCCTACGAGAAATAAATCTTAAATTGAATTGTATTAATCCGTTATCGAATTTGAATGGGCGTAATAAAAGAAATTTATTTTATTTATTCTAAATTAATTTATCAATTATCTAAAATTACGCATGACTAAAATATGGGATGTATGTGTTAGAGTTTTGAATTAACCTATTATTATCCTATTTCCAATTCTTAAATATGTAATTTAGTTTCATTCATACATTTTTTACAATCGATAATCATATTTTATTCAACTTTTTTTCCAAGGCAAATTGTATCTATTCTAGACACGAGCTAATCATATTTTTAGTCTGAATTTTTATGAATCGAACTCATTCAAACACATGATTGTCTAGCTAATAATGCAAATTCTTTTCCATTTTTTTTTCATATTTAGTAAAGCAATACAAATTCGCACAATCACACAAAAGAAATAATAGAACTCAATGTTTTTTTCCCCTAAAATTAAATTAGACATTGCCATCAATGTCTCAAACTATAATATAAGTAAGCAAAATAAAAAGAGCAAATAAGAGAATAAGAGACTTCATGAATGTATGTCTGATGGTTGAGGTTGTTTTGGAACAAAATTCCGACGCTAGATGATCCTCTTGGCTTCGTTCTTCCCCTTGTCCATCATTGGTTTGTGTGTCTTCATTTGTCATGTTCTTACAAAATAAAGACAAATTAATCAAAATATGAAACAATTTACATTAAGCTCAAACACCTAACAATCCATGGGACAATATGGGGATGAAAACTCCTATAATACTGACTGTTGGCATCCGAACTCCAAGGTCAATAACTATAGTTTCCTATATTCGATGAGCTAGTGCTAATGTCAGTTCAGGATATTCGAGGTCAGCTCAGATTGAGATATTTATTAAGGCTTGAAGGGACATAATGATTATTGGTTTTTGACACATTGTACAAACAGTCAATCAGTGAGTGGTATATGTGTGATCTTAAATTAGCGTCCGCTAAATCTACCAATCATATGCTTTAACTTCCTCCCCTAAGTAATTCATTAATTGTTGGGGACCACCAGTGAGGTTAAACTCATGATGACCTGACAAGCTGAGCTCATTAACCAATCCAAACATGCCAGTGATGTACCTCCCCAGTTCGGCACTGTAGCGACAAGAAGGGAGAAGCAGTATACATGCAGATTTCTCCCTATAAAAGGAAGGAGGGGAAGGAAAAGAACGACAGAGGGGCTTCCACTAAAAAATACTCTTACATATCATATTTCAAATATCTCCTTGAAAAAATAAGAATAACGCATTTGTAACTATACTTATAATTCATGTGTGGTTATCAATAAAAGTTTTCATTTTCCTTTAAGTTGGCTTGAATGTTGTTCATGCAATTTTCGACGTCAACAGTTTGGCGCTAGAAGGAGGGGCCCCTAACTTGTGAGAGAAGCCCCATTTCCTTGAAATCGATATCGACGAGGAAATATCATCATGGATGATTTTTCAGCATCTGAAAATCGGTCTTATACTCTTCCCGAACAAACCAGCAACCCATAACATGCTGGAAGGAGACGAAGTCAAAACGAAGCTGTCGATCCTCAAATGACTATAATGAGGGAGGCCATTGAAAAGTTGACAAATGTAGTCGACAGGTTAGAACGAAATTAAACCCACGTTCTACCGCAGGATATTGAGGTGGATTCTCCACACAGGGAGAAAATTAGACGGCCTCCCACTAGAAGGACTCTCCAGTTCTTAGGAGAAGAATCTTCCAAAAGTCTAACTGAAGAAATCAGGAGCTCTCCCACAATAGCTAAGCTAGCCGCTAAGAGAACTAAAAGTGTATTCGATAGATTGGGTTCTCAACACTCCTTAACACCTGTGAGTAGGCGTGATGAACCTCATGTCGAACGTTTAGTGGAATGACTAGATCCTGAAATAAGTGCCTTGAAAAAATGCATTGCTGACCTGGAGGCTAAGGACAAAGGAAATACGGAAGAATACTTCACAAAACGCCATTCTCGTTTCACTGAGGACATCCTTGCTAAACCTCTACCCGAAAAGTTAACGATGCCACAACTAACGGGGTACGAAGGGGAAGGGGATCCTCTTAGCCATTTAGACAAATACACTTCCTGGATGGAACTACAAAGAGCAGGAGATCCCATAATGTGTTGTGCTTTCCCATTGACCTTGGGGGACAAGGCTCAAAGATGGTTTAGAAGGCTACACCAAAGGTCCATAAAAAACAGGAATGATCTTGCCACAACATTCCTTGCCTAGTTTATGGGTTCAAAAGCCAGGACCACACCCAAGGAGCGGTTGGTAAGCATTAAACAAGGGAATACTGAATCACTCAAAAGTTATTTCAGCAGATTCAACAAACAGTCCATGGATGTTGAGAAGATCTCAGATGATGCAGCACTTATGGCAGTCCTTTCGGGACTAAGGCCAAAAATAAGATTTTGGTGGTCTGTAGACGAAGACGGACCTAGGACGTACCATAAGTTCCTAGGTCGAGCTGAAAAATATATAAGTGCAGAGGAGGCCACGTCGACCAGGAAGAACCTAAGCCAAAACTGCCATCTTTATCTCAAGTCAAGGAAAAAAATGTGGGCAAGGGTTTTAGCCTCGAAATGAGAAAGGACATAAGGGACCAAGGTCGTCCAAAGCCTTATTCGGATAGATTTCATGAATATCATCCGTTAAATGCCACCCTGGAGGAAATTTTCTTGCAAGCGAAAGAAAAAGAGACATTTCGTAGACCCCCACTTCAGAAAAAGGAGTTAGCAGGGAAAAACCAAGGGAGGTACTGTCGATACCACATGACGACGGGACATAACACTGATAATTGCAGGAATTTGAAGGAAAAAGTGGAATCCTTAATCCGACAAGGTCACCTGCAAGAGTTCGTAACTAAACCCAGAGAAATGAATCAAACAGGAAATCAACACCCAAATTAATGAGGAATGGCTGAGCAAGTACAGCCAGACCCACAAGCTCGGAATCCCAACCACGAGCTGAGATCAGAACTCTGATAAGTGGCAATCAGTGCCTCAAAGGGTCCAGGAGAGCCAGGCGTAGACAAGCATGTAACGCCCGTATCTGGCAAAACTATAATATAATGTTACTAGAATCAGAGACTGACATAGCACCATACTCAGGTTGGTTTGGGTTTTCAGAAGAAGATTCATACGGGATCTTACAAGACCAAAGTGATGCACTAGTCATAACTATGACTGTTGTACATGTGCATCGGACTCTGGTTGATAATGGGAGTTCGGTCAACGTGCTTTACTCTCGAACATTGGAACAAATGGGAATCCAAGAACGCTATCTCCAACCGTATTCCAGGAGGTTGTAGGGGTTCTCTGGAGATCCTATTGAAGCACGAGGACAAATTGTTTTAAATGTAGAGTTAGGCGAATTCCCTAAGGATCTTAGTGGATTTTATTGTTGTTGATCTCCCTTCCAATTACAATGTCATACTAGGAAGGCCCATACTCCACGAGTTACAAGTGCCACCTCGATATATCATTATTGTATCGAATTCTCTACCTCAAATGGACTTGGTATAGTACGTGAAAACCAGGTCGAAGCAAGAGCTTGCAATATTGATTTGCCTAGCCCTCGAATCCAAATGATGAGCAGCCAACAAAATCAACAAGCGGGGAGGACGAGGTTAAAAAGACCTAGTATTATTGATCTTAGTTCGCTGGATCCACGTGTAAGAATAAAAAGGGAAGAACCTGTATAAAAGCTGGATAGAGTAGAGGTCGGACCAGGCTATCCACTAAAAGAGCTCAGAATAGGCCGTGAGTTAAAGTCATCCTTCCAAGGTCAGATCACCGAGTTCCTTCGACATAACCTCGATGATTTCGCCTGGGACCATTCGGACATGAAAGAAATTGATCCAGGGATTATTTGCCATAAACTAGCTACTGACCCTACGGTGCGGCCAAAACAGCAACGACATTGACCTCTGAATCTAGAAATGTAGAAAGCCCTAAACAAAGAAGTGCAGAAGTTGCTCCACAATGGATTTATCTGTGAAGCGAAATATCTAAAATGGGTTGCTAACCCAATTCTTGTGAAGAAAAGCAATGGAGATTGGAAAATGTGCATAGATTTCACCGACCTGAATAAAGCATGCCCTAAGGATAGCTTTCCATTACCAAGAATAAATTAGATAGTAGATGCAACAGCAAGACATGAGTTACTTAGTTTCATGGATGCGTATTCAGGGTATAATCAAAATCCTATGCATGAACCTGACCAAGAACATACTGCTTTCATCACTGACCGAGGTCTTTATTGATACAAAATGATGCCCTTTGGTCTCAAAAACGTCGGAGCCACCTACCAACGCCTAGTCAATGCTATGTTTGCCAACCAAATTGGTAAAACCATGGAGGTATACGTCGATGATATGTTAGTGAAAAGTACAGATGCCAAAGACCATCGACAACATCTTGCCAAAATATTTGGAATCTTGAGGAAATATGGGATGAAGCTAAACCCACACAAATGTGCTTTCGGTGTGAGCTCGGGAAAGTTCCTAGGTTATCTAGTGAATCCCAGGAGAATTGAAGCAAACCTAGAAAAAATAAGAGCCATCATTGAAATGAGTCCCCAATAAAGCCGAAAGAGGTCCAATGTTTGACGGGACGAGTAGCCGCCCTCAGTCGCTTCATGTCAAAGTCAACAGATAAGTGCAAACCGTTCTTCGATGTCTTACGAGGAGGAAAGAAGTTTGAATGGACACCTGAATGCCAACTCGCCTTTAATGAGTTGAAATAATAATTGGCACGGCCGCTAGTATTATCAAAGCCAAAGGCAGGAGAAGTACTTACATTATACCGAGCAGTATCTGAACATGCTGCCAGTATCGTTCTGGCCAGGGAGAAAGAAGGAATACAACATCATGTCTACTATGTGAGCAAAGCTCTACACGAAGTCGAGCTTCGTTATTCTCCCTTAGAGAAATTGGCCTATACAGTGGTCATGGCAGCAAGGAAATTGAGACCCTACTTTTTGGAACACCCGATTGAGATCTTAACCAACTATCTGTTAAGGCAGGTTTTACAAAAGCCAGATAATTCGGGTCGAATGGTGAAGTGGGCAGTAGAGCTCTGTCAATTTGACATAATGTACAAACATCGCACTTCCATAAAGGGCCAAGCTCTTGCCAACTTTGTTGTGGAGTTCAGTTTGGACCCAATGGAGAAGCTCCATTGCAATACCCTATGGAAACTTTTCGTTGATGGATCCTCTACTGGAGCTAGGTCGGGAGCCGGAATTGTCTTGATCAGTCCGAACCACCAATTGTTCTGTGAAGTATTATCTTTTGATTTCAAAGCCTCGAATGACGAGGCTGAAAATGAAGCACTCATAGCAGGGATGAGAATGGCGAAAGACATGAAAATTTCTCATTTGATAGTTTACAGCGATTCGCAACTGGTGGTTAACCAGATTAACGAAGCTTACCAAGCTAAGGAAGAAATGATGAACAGCTACCTTCAAGTCGTCAAATCAGAGCTCAAAAATTTCAAGACCGTGCTGGTTGAACGAATTCCCTGAACTCAAAATAGCCATGCCGATGCCTTGGCTTGATTGGCAACAAGCGAAGGGATAGAAGAGTTTGATAGTATTCCGGTAGGAAGGATATGTCATCCAGTTATTGAGGGGTTGGAAATCTTTTCTATGATAACTGATTCAAAACCAACAAGGATGAATGAAATCAGGTCATACTTGAAAACAGGTTTATGTCCAAAAGATCCCTTCGCAGCAAGGAAACTTCGGATGAGGTCGGCAAGGTACACACTGATTGATAATGTCTTTTATAAGAGAGGATATTCCGTGCCTTTGCTGAGATGTTTAAATGAGGAGGAAGCACTTTATGCTCTGCATGAAATACATGAAGGAATGTGTGGGAATCATGCTGAAGGGCAATCATTGGTTCATAAGATGATACGGTAAGAATACTTTTGGCCCACTATGAAGAAGGATGCATTGGAATTTGCTAGAAAATGTGATAAATGCCAACGCTTTGCTCCTAATGTCAAGCTTCCACCGGGAGAGCTGAATCATATAATGGCCCCATGGACCTTTTCCAAGTGGGGGGTTGATTTGATTGGTCTCATGCAAACTGGAAAAGGAGGGACGAAGTTTGCAATTGTGGTAGTGGATTATTTCACTAAGTGGGTCGAGACTGAACCCCTAGCTAAGATAACCGAGCAAAAGACCACCGACTTCGTGTGGAAATCTATCATATGTAGGTTTGGAATACCACACTCTATTGTGACTGACAATGGAAAACAATTTGACAATCTTCGCTTTGCCAACTTTTGTGAAGAACTCAGCATACAGAAGCATTTCTCCACTCCAAACTACCCCCAAGCTAATGGCCACGTTGAAGCTATTAATAAGATCATCAAGCATACGCTGAAAGTTAAATTGGATGCTCTTAAGGGAGGATGGACTGAGAAACTCCCTAGCGTGCTATGGTCTTATCATACTACGTCCAGAAATAGTACTGGAGAAATTCCATTCTCTTTAGTTTTTGGGATGGAGGCTGTTATCCCCCTTAAGATGGGCATTCCTTTTATTCGAACGACGATGTATCGAGATGAAGAAAATGAGAAGGCCTTGCGAGGAGAATTGGATTTAGTAGAAGAAAGAAGGAATGAAGTTGAAATCAGGAATGCTGTATACAAGTAACGCAACGCGAGATACTATAATCAGAAGGTTAGAAAACATAAGTTCGAGGTCGGTAATCTGGTGTTACGAAAAAGCTTTCTAGCTACAAGGGAACCTAGCTCTGGATCTTTAGGACCTAATTGGGAAGACCCTTACAAAGTAACCAAAGTACTACTTAAGGGGGCATACGAGCTAGAAGATATGGAGGGCAGACCTCTGCTGCACCCCTGAAATGTAGAACACCTTAAGAAGTATTACCAGTAGAACAAAGAATGTACCTTGTATCGCACGTATGTGATCTATAATAAAACGAATGTCTTGTAGAAAGGAATAATATCTGGAACCATTGATTCATCGAACTAAGGTTGCATGTGCTGCAACACTTAGTGGAATTTCCTACAAGGAAATCATTTAAGCCCTGTATATGAACAGGCCGAACTAAGGTGGTTGCATGTGCTGCAACACTTAGTGAAATTTCCTACAAGAAAATTATTTAAGCCCTGCATACGAGCTGACCGAACTAAGGTTGCATGTGCTGCAATACTTAGTGGAATTTTCTACCAGGAAGTTATTTAAGCCATGCATACGAGCATGCCGAACTAAGGTTGCATGTGCTGCAACACTTAGTGAAATTTCCTACAAGGAAATTATTTAAGCCCTGCGTACGAGCAGGCCGAACTAAAGTTGGATGTGCTGCAATACTTAGTAGAATTTCCTTCAAGGAAATTATTTAATCCCTGCGTACGAGCAGACCGAACTAAGGTTGCATGTGTTGCAACACTTAGTGGAATTTCCTACAAGGAAATCATTTAAGCCATGCATACAAGCAGGCCGAACTAAGATTGCATGTGCTGCAACACTTAGTGAAATTTTCTACAAGAAAATTATTTAAGCCCTGCATACAAGCAGACCGAACTAAGGTTGCATGTGCTGCAACATTTAGTGGAATTTCCTATAAGGAAATTATTTGAAGAACATGCTGAACTAAACTAATAAAATTGCAGAAGTAAATAACATTTTATGCAAATTAAAAGTAAAAATTGATAATCACTAATTCATGGATTGGAATTACAAAAGTAAGTTCTTAAGGAAGTTTCAACATTCTACCAAAGCTAAAAATAACGATAATGAAACTATGAAGCTGAGGGGTCCCCTGGAGCAATGAACTTATCAGCAACGTCTTCATCGACAGGAGAGATCCGAACTCCCGTCACCCTCGACAGCTCCTCCAACTCTTTCTTCTGCTCTTTATATGCGTCCACCAACAAAGAAGTGTCAAAGCTGGGCCTTTCTTTATTGATATGTTTAATGATTTCGCCCAAAGCTATGACATAGGCATCTTGAGCTAGTGCGTCGAACTTAGGAGAGGCCCTCCAATTCTTGACCGCCTTAGAAGCTTTGATCTCAACCTCTTCTACCTTTCTAGCGGCTTCCTCATCTCTTTTCATAGCCTCATCAGCTCAAGATCTTTCCTCCTCAGCTTTTTTCATTTCACTTTCAGCTCGGGCATTGGCTTTTGAGCTCGGTAGTCAGTTGGGCGTTGAGCTCTTCTACCATCTTATTAAGGTGATCTTCATAGTTTTTCTCTTTTTCAGCGAAAGCAGCCTTTTCTGCCTCTACCTTGTCAAACAAGGCCATTGCTTGATCTTTTACCTCAAGCATTCTATCTAGCTCAGCTTCACCTGAAGAAATTTGAATAATAAATAAGTATCTATATGGGAAAATAGTTACATGTCATAATATTTAAACTTTGAAGTACATAAGTTCGGTTGAATACCTTCTCAGCCACAGACATCATATATAAGATAGATCTGTGGTTGTGGAGCTGAGCTGAGATAATGGCCTTGCCAACTTGCATGTCGGCTAAGTACTGCCTCTCTCTCTCTCTCATTCCAACTCCTGGTAAGAAGAGTTGTTTATTCTCTTAAAGGGGAAGGTAGAGCTGCTATAGACTCCCTCGAAGGAGATGGAGCTCTTAAAAAATATTTCAGGTCGGTGCCCCACCAAGTTATCAACGTTTGGCCTTTGCAGATCCGGACACTTGTCTTGTGATTTCGAAGAACTGGTTGTAGTGACGAGGGAAATGGCAACCGGCGCTGATGATAGCCCTTGATTGAGAGGTAGAGAAGTAGATTTTTCAGAGGAATGAGCTTGGAGTGGAAAGTTTGGATGGCTCCTCAGATCGGCGCAATTGCAAAGGCTGCTCTAGCTTGACCTCAGCCTCCTCACCTTGGACTATGGCCACAGCTGGTGTATCCTTCCTTTTCTCTTTGGCAGCTGCCGCAGCTGCTGCTTTTGCCGCTTTATACCCCAACATATCTGGATTTTGGTCTGAGATAAGATTTTGATATAAATCAGCGTTGTCAGAAGTAAAGTTTAATGAGTATACATAGAATATACTTACGAGAAGAAGTAGGGGCCGAGGTCGGTGGCAGAGACTGAAGTAAGCCCGCCTGAAACAAGCTTGTATCTGAAATCACAAACTTGCAAGATTTTTGCCTTTTGGGAAAAGCTCTGATGGCGTCAGCTTGTCTCTGTATGGCTGAGTTCAGGAAGGATTTCTTATAGTCTGTAAAGGAATAGCGAGTCATTTAAAAGGAACGATCTAAATGCAAAGGCAGAAGAGGAAATTGAAGGTGATTTTCACTTACATAACGGGTGATAGAGAGTATGAACTACATCCTCCCTATTCACCTTGGCGGGATGGAACAACCACTCTCCACCTTTTTATTGAAGAACTCATCTTTCTACCTTTTTATTGAAGAGGGAGTGTCTAATACTAAAGGACCTCACGTCCTAGGTCTAACGCTGGCATACCACCAGCCCGAATTTTTTCCATCCTCCTTAAATGTGAAAAGGGCGTTGAATTGAGCTACACTTAATTCGGGATGGCCTAATTGGTTCCATAAAATTAGGGTCGCCACTAAAGTCCTCTACCCGTTAGGACAAAGTTGTGTAGGAGCTATTCCCCAAGAAGAGAAGAATTTACGAATGATCCTAGGGAAATGAAGTCTTAAACCAGCATGGAGAATAACTGAATTTAAAGCTACACATCCAGCTGATGGAGTATTAGCTCGGTCAGATGGGGTTGGTATTACTAATTCTACCGAACTAGGGATGCTAAATTTTGCCCTCAAACTGGCAAGCATACCCTCCGTAACCACCGACCTATAAGCATCTGCCCCCCATTCTTGAGTGTTTCCTTCGCTGGGCCCCGAGATCCTACTTCTTCCCTCTCACGAGTTTGGTCCATGTTCTTAAAATGGGGTACTTATTTTGGGTAGACTGAAGTAATGAAAACTGGAGTTAAAACCTCCTGACAATTTGAGCTCGCAAAGAAAAAGCTAAAGGAAGGAGAAGACGAAGAAGGTATTGTTTCCTCCTGTTGATTATCCCAGGAATGTACCCTTGATTCGTCTGAGCTCATGTGAACAACCGGAGTAAAACTCGAACAAAAAGACAGGAATTTTCTGTTAGAGAAGAAATACCTGAATGCGGACGACCTCACTTAGAAAATAGATAAGGATGCAAAACGAGGTGCTTTGAGAAAGCAAAAAGTCTAAAGAAAACGAAAGTAAAAGTGAAGAAATGAAAAGGTAAAAATTATTTAAAGGAAAGGAATATAAAGAGGTATAATCTGGACCGTAGGATGAAGAAATGGAGAGAAAATGGATGGCTTGATTTAACCACTTCCAGACGACGTCGTTTTGATGAAACTTCCAAAAGAAGAAATCAAATGTGCATGACAGCTCATTGGTGAGAGAAAGCGTGACACCTGTTCACTTCATTTATTGCTGCAATGATTACAGAAGTTGAAAAATGTGTCAATCATTTCCAAGGTCAGCCCATCACCTAGGTAAGTACTAACATGTGGGGTAACTGTTGGCATCCGAACTCCGAGGTCAATAACTATAGTTTCCTATATTCGATGAGCTAGTGCTAATGTCAGTTCAGGATATTCGAGGTCAGCTCGGATTGAGATATTTATTGAGGCTTGAAAGGACATAATGATTATTAGTTTCTGGTACATTGTACAAACAGTCAATCAGTGAGTGTCATATGAGTGATCTTACAGCAACGTCCACTAAATCTACCAATCATATGCTTTAGCTTCCTCCCTTAAGTAATTCATTAATTGTTGGGGACCACCAGTGAGGTTAAAGTCATGATGACCTGACAAGCCGAACTCATTAACTAATCCAAACATGCAAGTGATTTACCTCCCCAGTTCGGCATTATAGCTGACAAGATAGGGGAAGCAGTATACATGTAGATTTCTCTCTATAAAAGGGAGGAGGGGAATGAAAAGAACGACAGAGGGGCTTCTACTAAAAAAATGCTCTTACATATCATATTTCAAATATCTCATTGAAAAAACAAGAATAACGCACTTGTAACTATACTTATAATTCATGTGTGGTTATCAATAAAAGTTTTCATTTCACTTTAAGTTGGCTTGAATGTTGTTCCTGCAATTTTCAACGTCAACACTAACTAACAAACAAAAGCAATAAAAATTACCTAACATATTATCTAGAAGGCATAATAAATAAAGAAGAAGAAAATTGGGTTATCTCCTAATAAAAAATGTTTATAGTCATTAGCTTTACTTTAGTAATATGTATCAAGGAATTCTGAGGAAAGCTTTTGATCCCTTGCCCATTTTGCTACTTTTGACATTGCTCCACTTTTTTATTTATCCTCCAGGCTTCTGTCATGCCCCTTTTAATGTAATATAACATGCTTATTCCATCTAATTCAAACTCAATTGTGTAGATTTCTACCTCCTCTTTGAGGTTAATCACAAATTCAATTGTTGGACAATCGATAAAGTAGAAATATTGTGTTAATCTCATCATCAATTTCCATTTCTTTGTTTAGTTCCTTTGGAATTACTTTACCTTCATTTTTATTCTTTTCTTTAATAGTTGATATCTACTCGAGTTGAATGGCCGATTCACTATTCAACATTTTTAAGCAGATTATATTCACACCTTTTAAATTCACTCCAATAAATGAAATTTCCCATACACATTCGGCTTTCATCCACTTTGACAAGTTCATTATAATATTTTGCAAGTACATTCTCATTCAACAAGGGATGACCATTTCCCACAAAGCTTGATGATCTCATCCCAATCTGCAAGTACATAATCTTCCTCAAACATATAGCCTTCGTTAGATTTGTCAACTACTTATTTTCGATATTGTGTAAACCTCAAAAGTTTTAATGTAAGGAATAATGCCATATATTTCTGAATAGTACCTGAAAGAACACCAAACACACGAGAGATCATAGTGGGTAACCAAAATTAACAAAATATAAATAATTTTTTTTAATCAATTATGAATTAATAAATTCAGTTTAAAAACTTAATTTTCCAGCAATAATGCCAAAAAATTGTTCGTATAAATTCTGCAAGCATACGAGATTGTTGACACGAGTATCGTTTGACGAGTAATAAGCCTTAAATTGAATTATATTAATCCATTATCGACTTCAAATATATGTATCAAACGAGATTTATTTGAATTATTCTAAATTAATATACTAGTTATCTAATTATTATGCTTAACTAAAGTATATGATGTATGTGTTGGAATTTCGAATCCAACTATTATTATTCTATTCTCAATTCTTAACTATGTAATTTAACTTTATTTATGCATTTTTTATAATCGATAATCCTATTATATTTAACTTTCTTTTTCAAGATAAGTTAACTTTGTTCTAAACATGAGCAGATCCTATTATTAGTCGGAATTCATATGAATAGAATGCATTCAAATACATGATTATCTATATGATAATGCATTTAGTTACACGATTATTTAGGTGATTGAACACGCAATATATATTATTCCTAAATCTATTGTCCATTTGTTAATTATGCAATATTTTACTTAATTTAGAGTTTCAAAGCACTACGACAAGCAACTAATTATCTAAATGATGTTCAAACATTTAAATAATGCATCGAGCATGAATAATTAATCAAGAAACATAAGAATTACTAAATCATTTATCTTTGAATTAAAAATAAATAAATAAAGTGTTCATCTCAATTCAACACAAAAGAATCTAGTTTAATATGTTTCTGAAAATAAAACAACAAGAATAATGAAAAATCATCACCCAAAATTTATAAATTCAAGAAAGAGATGTCATAGTCTAACTCTTACTCTTGATCTTCAACTCGGAGCTTTAGGGGATGTTCTCTTTGAGTTTCAGTTTTTTTTTTTTTTTTTTTTTAAGTTTTGAATTCATTTTGAATTTTGTATTTTAAGTGTTCATTTTGAGATTATTGAAAATGTGTTCTTTTTGGCATTTTGAAAAATTATTTTGAAAAACCCAAAATGCATTTGGAAAATTTTGGCTTGATTATAACTGAAAATACCAAAAACTACAAATTTGTTGTTTTGGGTTTTCGTTGTAAATTTTTAATTTGTTAAAAAAAACGTTTTTGAAAATAGGAAAGAGAATGTGTTTTCATTGTTTTAAAAAATCAAAAACAGAAAATGGCTT
>CAIGRT010208651.1:0-15468 GCA_903798405.1 Fraxinus platypoda
TTATTTGTTTTGTTAGTTTAGGATTCGTATAAATAATATACGAACCATCTCTTTTGATATCACCACACTTTGAATTTAATAGTAGATATTGAACTACAAATTAGACCTTATTCCTCGTGGGAACGATACTCTTAACTCACAGATCTTATTACTTGTACAACGATCTTGTACGCTTGCAGGTTTCATGCGAACAAGTGTTAGGGACTTAACCAAGGCATTTGGTGCATATTCTGTTTTATACACCTGTTTTTTTCGATTTTCTATTTTTTTTTTCTCAATTTTCATTTTTTCCAACATTTTTTTCTTTATTTGCAACATTCTCTTCCTTAAGCTTTCTAAATGACCAATGGAACAAACTTTAGATCGATGACTCCAATGTCAGTTGACTTTAGGGTAACAAGTTTTAACACCCTTACAAGCTTAATAACTGGAGTCATAAAAGCTACAAAGAAAAATTTTCAAATAAAATTTGTTTTTTTAATCTTTGATTAGTGCAATGCCCCTTATTAAACATCTATATAGATAAATCGTTCTCTAAGTTAAGACTTTTGCCCAATTTCATCATTTTGACCTTAGATAATCTACACAAGATTTTTAATTTCACACATTGAATCCTCATTTATCTTAAAATCCTCATACAACAGTAAAATCTCCCCAAATTATTCTAAATTTGGTCTAAGGATGTAAAATATAGTGATTTTGAGTTTAGCATCTACGATATAATATTTCAACTTACCAAATTATGAAATCAACTCACTCCAACACAATGCTTAACTTAATTTACGTGTTCAATAGATATCAAACTTCACGTGAAAAAACAAAAAATTAACTAAGCATGTAATTTATTCACCATTCATAAATCAATTCATAATTTAATATATCCCTCATTACTAGCCAGGTTAATTAACTCACGCATGCACACAATTTTTTTTTTTTTTTTGGAATTTTTCAATTGCCTTTCTTACTTTACTATTTCGTCTTTATTTCCTCATTTTTTTTCACAAATTTTTTTTATGCTAAATTGAATGGGGTTTTGTTTTCTTGAAGTTTTCTAAACTAGGTTTTATATATACTTTAAAATATACTAAATAATGGGTGGAAATTGAGGTTCCTTTCCCACAAGCGAGGATTGGGACTATGCAACGAATGTGCAATTTAAGTGTCGTCAACATTATGAAAATTGCAGTCATGCGTGTTGTTTCTTACCATGAAAATGGTTTGATCGGTTTGGATTTCGAGTTAAATATTAAAACCCAATTCAATTCAAATTGAAAAGATTACGAAGTCAACAAAAAAGGAATAGCCTTTTTTAGTCCTTCATATTCTCGTTCTCTTGAAATATTACTATATATTTTGCTCGTGTTTAATCTTTCACGATTTAAAAAAAAAAAATCATTGATTAGATTGATTTCTAAATAGCGTGAGCCCAAAAAAGATATTATCCGGCACAACCTAACCCAACTAAAAAGAAATTAAAAATACATTATGTTATTGGCAATTCTCATAACTACATTGAAGAAACAAACTATTTCCAAAACTACTGCATTACTTTTTCTATTACAAAAATACTATTTTTATTACAAAAATATTATTCATACTTTTTTACACTTTTCATTACATTTGTCATAACACGTGTTACAAAAATCTAACGTGTATTTTTTTGTTAAAAAAAAAGAAATATGGTGTTACACTTTTTCGTAACACGTGTAATAGGTGTGTTACACGTGTTACGAGTGCATAACACGTGTTAGATTTTTGTCAAAAAAATGTAATACGGTGTACACTTTTTCTTAACACGTGTAATAAGTGTGTTACATTCATATTACACATGTAATACAATGTTTTATGCCATTTTTCGCCAATACGACGATCATCTCCAACACTGACTAGATTCATATCTCATCTCACTGGCGCTCCAAAAACACCATTATTTCACTACCTATTTCCATCACGACGACCATCACCACAAGCCATCATGTGCCACTATCACGGTTGATAACCAAACTTGCACCACATCAGCTACAGGCAATTGCCATCACCATCATCAAAACACTAGTCCAATTTTTTATCTTACCACCATCACCGCTACCCATCTTTGTCACCATCATCACCACCTTCACCACCACCATTTCATTTCGAAAAACCATAACCTTAATTGCAACCCACCACTGGATCTACAACATATAAAACCCATAAAATCCAAACTGGTCCACATTCGTGGATTTGTAAAAAATTTCATTCTATGCATTAAGAAAGTGTAAACGTCGGCTTGGATTGCAAATATTTACCCAAACCGACTTGGTTGGTTTCAATTCTAGGTTGAACCGAAAATCGACCCAACCTAACTGACACGGCCATGCATACTCATCCCTATCGACGACTCCAATTGACAACTCCGCCCGCATTAGAATAATTTCCTGGCCCCACCCTCGATCCTCCAGTTTCTCTTTCAATCTCACAAACCCACAGTCCGAATACTTCCTCTCAGCGATCATACAAACTCTTGCTTCTCCTCCTCCATTCTCTCTCCTTCCAGTGGTCAAACACCCACGACAGCTCACTTCCTCAACTGTGAGCCCCTAACGTTACATGAAATCCATCCCAGCAATCATCATTTTTACAGATTTACATTAGGGATCTTCTCTATATGGTCAAGAATTTAGCACAAAAAAGATAGAAAAAGGTAAGTGAATCAAAATGTATTTAACATAAAAGCAAGTTATTTATCACAAGTTTCTTTATGATAATTTGAATGATTTTTATTTTTATTTTGCTTTCTTGGAATTTTTTCAACTGGATTTCTTACTCTATTATTCCGTCTTCATGTCCTCTTTATTTCCCTTTTTTCTTTTTCGCAAAGATCTTCATGATAGTTTTAATGGATTTTATTTTTTATGATTCTTTTTAATTGGTTTTTGTTTTCTTGGATTTTCCCAACTGGGTTTTTGTTAGCCCGATAACTCAACAAGCCGACCCGTATTTGCTTGAATGGCTCGGTTCATTTTTTGACAAAATTCAATCGGATCGGTTTGACTTTGGATATTCGAGTACGCAACGCAACCTGTCCCGTGGTTTAACTAGAAAAAGAGTCAAAAACTAAAAGCCCAGAATCAAAGCTCTTTCATTTCTCTAACCATCTCCAAGGCCCAGTCCTGCTCCCAAATGTCCCCCGCTATTTACATTTTTTTTTTATATTTTATTTTTGCTTCTTCTTCTGATTTTTCACAAGTTTACTCAAAATGCTCTATTTCCCAATTTCAAAAGTTCTTCAATTTGTGGATTGAATTTGATACAATACCCTAGTTGACACTCCAAAATTTCACAATTTGTACTCTGTTCACAATTTGATTGTATTTGAAGTCTAAATCGACTAACTCAACCAAAGTAAACCGTCAACATTCGGTTGGGTTGGTTCGGGTATGGGCCTGAAGTTCGGTAGGGCCATCAAGAAAATTGAATTCTTCGATGCGATTCAAGTAGGTCAAAAACTTGATCTAGCCCTATTTTATGATTTGGTTGAATTTGGAGCTTAAACCGACTAATTCAACCAAACTAACCCAAGCATGTTGATTTGAATTAGCTCGAGTATTGGCCCAACTTTGACTCGGATTGGATTGTGCCTTAAAAAAAGAAAGAAAGCAGGTCTGTCTAGTAATTAGGGAGCGGACTACCATAAGCAAACATTTCAGGATTTCAATCAAGATAGGGAGTTCACCCCAAAAGACGGTAGTACAACTTTTGGAATCTGTAGCTCCTATGGTAACTAGCTCCTTTCGTCACTGGTGACTGCCCCCCTCTCCGTCTTCTACTCCCCAAAAAACCAAGTTATTTGGTTGGGGGGGCCCAAAATTCAAATCAAATCCTTAGTTCTTGATTAGGAGAAGAGTTTCTTCTTTTTCTTTTTCTTGCTAATATTTATTTAATAAAATAAAATAATTTTATTTATTAAATTGCTTTTTTTAAATAATTGTTTATTATTTTTTTTTAATGTATTCGTAAAAAATGTAAATGCTGCTAGCCAACAATTACACTAATTTCCCACGTCATAAAATTTTTTATTTCATAATGATGCAATTATAATTTTTCTATGGGGGCATTTTAGGCATTACAACTATATTTTCTTACGTCTCAGGATCCTTCTCTTATCAAACCTATACATACATATAGTCGTACAGGTAAGGCTTTTGGGATTTCCAGAAAAAAAGCCCTAACCTCATCAAATTGCTTTTTTTTATTCTTCTTATAAATTGAGCCATTGTAATTGAAATCCGTTCGCATAGAACTAGAAGCGCAAGTTCGTGAATTGAGGTTATTTTGCTGTTGGGAATCTGAATGTTTACAAGAAATTCTTGAGCTTTTTTTGTTTTTTTTTTTTTTGGGTTTNTATTTGCTATTAATGAATTATGAGAAATGACTAAATGTGAATTTATGGATTTTTGGGTGCATTCCGTAGAGTGTAGGCTGTATATTTTTGTTTTGTGCTTTTTTTGTTTTTTTTTTTTTGGGTTTCGGAATCTGAACATTGATGGGGTTTCGACTTCGTGATGATATGTTTCCTGGTTTTTTTATTTTAGATCTGTGATTGATTTTTTTTGGGGATTTGTTGATTTTTTGCTGCAATGGCAAAGGATATGGATTCAGATGAAATTGTGGTGTCATCAATTCGGGCTGGGATGAAAAGGGAATTTGCTATGATGATGAAGGCACAATCGGAAATAGGGATGGTTTCTTCGGGACAAAGGAGAGTGACAAGGTCCCAGATTAGTGGTGGTTGCAGCAAAGATGCTGTCGAGAGTGGTGATAAAACTGGAAAAGAAGGAAGGGGGTCCTCTGCGAAGAGAAGAAAAAAGGATACAGAAGAAAATTTGGGAGGAGAAGAGGCCAAGAAATTAGAATATATTGAGGTTTTGGACAACAAGGGAGTCGAAAATAGTGATACGATCGATGTAGTAGTTAATGAAGAAGAGAAGATGAAAATATTGGACAACGAGGATTGGCCAAATAGTAATATGGTGGAGGTAGTAGTTAATGAAGAAGAGGAGTTGAGAAATTTGGAAAATTGGTCAACTATCGAAGAAAGGAAGACTGTGGTTGAGGTAACAGTTGCTGAACTGAATGGTATAGCGCAGCCAATGTGCATTGAATCATCATTGCCTCGGGTTGGAAGCAATGAAATTAAATTGTGCTGTGAAGAAGATAAAACTTTTGAAGAAACCTCAGAATTAGGACGTGACAGAAGGTTATGTGGATTATCGGAGAAGCAGGCAAGGAGGTTTACACGGTCAGCTTTAAAGCTGCAGGAGACTGTGGAGTTGGGATCCGGGCCAGGAGAGTTGAAGACGGAAGCTGATGAGACTGACGGTGCAATGACTATGACAAGTAGTCCATCGAAGTTAGAAATGAAAATGTCAAAGAAAGTTGAGTTGAAGAGGGTTCCAAGAAAGCTAAAGGATCTACTTGACACCGGGTTGCTTGAGGGTCTAGCTGTTCGTTACATTCATCGTTCAAAGGTAAAATAATCAAACTTTCTATTTTGTTTCACTTGAAATGAAATTTGATATGGTTTTTTCGGTATTTGGTTGATTTTTCTTGTTAATTTGAATATATTTGGGTGAAGAGAGGGCTGGAATCTGGACTTCGGGGATCTATTCGGGGCTCTGGAATATTGTGCTCTTGTGATGAGTGCAAGGGAACAAAAGTAAGGGTTCAGATTAACACTTTTTATGGAGTAAATTGAATCATTATCTAATTCTCTTGTGCTCATTGTCAACTACTGTTGATGTAGGTTGTCACCCCAAATCAATTTGAATTGCATGCAGGAAGTGCAAACAAACGCCCACCAGAATACATCTATTTGGAGAACGGGAATACTCTATGTGACGTGCTAAATGCATGCAAGAATGCTCCCTTGGATGCATTGGAAATGGCAATTCAGAATGTCATCGGTCAGTCTGAGTCAAAGGTGACAACGTTTTGTCTCAATTGCAAAGGTGATTTTTGCACCCATCTATTATAATATATGATAGATAACCTGTGCATTATGTGGAGCCTTTAACACGTTATTCTCTTTTTAGGGTCAATACCTGTGTCTGGCATTGGCAGATCAATGCTTCTATGTGATTCCTGTTTTTCAAAAGAGTCACATCCCAACCTTACAGAGATCAGTGATACGGCGAATAGGTATTGTAGATAGATTCAAAGTAATGACTGCTTATGTTTATTTTATTCTTATATTTATACTATACAAGACCTTCGATTTCGTGAATTAAAAAAAAAAAAAATTCAAAAGGAATGTTAGATAGCAAACTTCAAAGCGAGCATATTAAGATTTGGGATCCCATTTCATCTCGTTAGAGGAGTAGTCCAAGTCATTATAAGTTGTATATTTATTTCATCTTTAATTGATGTGGAATTTACCTTTAATATGTCCATGTGGGATGGTGGCTCGTTTGAGAACACCAATATTGGAATTCATGTACTTGTATGAGTCTTAGTCAAATCGTATGGCTCGTTTGACCATAATGAGCTCGGGTAGATTAGTACTATATTAAGATTGAGATTCCATCTTAAAACGTATCTCTCGTTAAGAGTAGTAGTCCAAACATTTATATGTTAGTTATGGTTTTGATATTTAATCGATATGGGATTATCCCTTAAACATTCGTGCAAGATTGTGATTTGTTGGAGAATTCGTTAGAGGGAGTTGTCTCGCGCCCCTAGGTATTCTCTACCTACCCACGTGTGTCGGTTTCGGGTACAACACCTGTCTTGGAATCCATTTACTCATTTTGAATTTAATAGTTCTGATCTCATATAGGACTTGATGTTCCATTTTAAAAAGTCAATTTTGTTTATTAGAGTAGTTCAAATCCTTATATGTTGTCTATTTATTTCTTTATTATTTGATGTGGGATTTACGACAATGAAGTGATCATATGCAGCAGGGATGGAGTCATGTTAGCCTTGACCCCACCCCCCACGCCCCCCACCCCTAAAAAAAAAAGCAATTGGGCCCACCTATCATTTTAATGACCAGCCCATGAGCCCACACCACATACTAATTAAGTTAAACCAATTGACCACATGCCCTGTTAATCGCACAAATCACAATTAGGTCGAGAATTCTCTAGTCAACAACACGAAGAGAAGCAAGAACAAAAATGTAAAATCTTCTATGACCCAGATAAGACATGGTAGTGGGTTTAACTGTGACAATGGTCAATAGGAATGAGGAAAACTGGAGCAAACTTAGGTTTAATTTTAAGCAAATTTTGGTTGACTGTTAGGTTGTTGGTTATGTTACCTTTTCGGCTCTTCATGTTCCTTGGATGTTTATGTTTAGCCCTTGTTTGATTTAGATTTTTGCAAAATCACTTTTCTCCCAATGGAATAATTTTGCAAGTAACTTTTCCTTTTTTAACGACACATTCTACAAATAAATAAATAAAATAAAAAATCACTATTAACAAATTAACTTCTCAAAAAATCTACACATCAAACAAGGGCTTTGTCTTTCACTGTGAATTTTACCTGGTGTCAAATATCAATTTAGCCTATATATTGTGCATAATGTTGATAAAATTTATTTCTAGTTGGGGTGGCTTGAATAACTTGGTTTTTACAGAAGAATGTACAGTTTTTGCTTGTTTATAATTTTCTGATGAATGTTAAGCACTGTCCATATTGATGCAACAGATGAAGTTTCAGTTGTAGTTGTGGAAAACAAGTATATTTCTCTCATTTTCTGTAATTGTTAAGAGTTGATTTGTAGATGGAATTTATTTTTGAACTTGATTTGTGAAGTTACTTTAATTGACAATTTTTTAAATCTAAAAATGATAGCAGATATTTGATATTCATGAGTTTAAATATCAATTTGGTTTCAACATCTCTACTGATTCTACAGAATTCTGTTTCTTTTTCTACTGATGAATTGTGTATTGGTGTTCTGGTGTATTGGTTTTTCCGCTGATGATGGTCCTTTTACCTATTTTTCTACTCATTTAGGATGTTTTTGAGATTAATAAGTTTGTTGCTTGTCTTAATTTCTTGAAATCAAATTATTTGCACATGATAATTTGGAATAAAGTGGTTGCTTATTGTATGACACTCTACAGTGAATGACTACCTATATTCAATGATTTCAGGTCTCCGTTGACTGCTACAAAACCATCTCCTCCAATATCTTCAACTAGTCAGCTTCGAACAAGGGGTCAGGGGAGTACTAAAATGCCTATGAGTAGTTATTCTCAAATAAAAGGTCAGGGGAGGCTAACAAAGAAGTAAGTACTCTTTATTTTTGTGGGGCATTTACTATACCTTCCAGTTTCATAAATGTAAAATCTGAGTATGTAACATGATTTTGCTGTAGCCTGTATTTATTACTAAGCATAGTACTAATTTTTTCTGTTTCCTTTTTGCAGGGATCAGAGAATGCACAGATTGGTATTTGAGGATGATGTACTTCCTGAGCGCACAGCATTGGCTTATTATGTTCAGGGAAAGGTCACTGCAATTTATAGCATTTATTCTCGTCTTTTTTCCGCTTCTTTTTAGATTAAGAGCTTGTTTGGGAAGAATTAAAATCCAATTAAAATTGAAAATATAGTCGTTATTGGGTCCCACTCGTCTAATAAAAGTCAACTCCAACGGCTTTTTTTTCTATTTTAATCTGATTTTAATCCCTCCCAAACAAGCTCTAAATTATTGGTTGTTGCTTGATATATGCATTATAGAGTAGTTCTGAAACGAAGTCATCCATTTATTTGAACAAAGAGTTTTAACCTTTCATTACTTTTTCCTGTGAGCAGAAAAAGCTTGAGGGTTACAAGGAAGATTATGGCATATTCTGCTTTTGCTGCAACAAAGTGGTACATTTCCTAGCGTTGTATGAAAATCTAAATTATACATTTTGTGCATGTTTGGATGAGCTTATAAGGTTGTTGTGAACCCCTTAAAAGCTAACTCAAACATGCTCTTTGTCTGCTATAGCAGTAAAAAGCACATTGTCTGTGATGTTAATTGTTAGCGTTCTTATTGTTATGAACAGGTGAGCCCCTCTCAATTTGAGGCACATGCTGGTTTTGCTTCTCGCCGAAAGCCGTGAGTATTTCTTGCATTTTCCTGTTTAACCCTTTGCCATGAGAGGTCACATTATTCTTCATGGCAAATTGGTCCTGTGATTTGTTTCACATTATCAGGCAACAAATTTGACAAATTGCCAATCTTTTTAAATATTGTTGCTAACACTTGACATAATAAAGTTGGCAAGAGCACCTTCAAGGACTACCAGATATGTTGATCAGAGGCCTAAGTAATATTTAGTATAATCTCTTTGAATTGGTTTAGGTTTGTGTAAGCATTAACATGGTTCTTGTTGGTCTGACAGTTACCATAACATATTTACATCCAATGGGGTGTCTCTGCATGAGCTATCCCTCAGCCTGTCAAAAGAACGTAGAGTCTCTGCAGAGGAAAATGATGATCTCTGCTCCATATGCTTTGATTATGGAGATCTTATATGCTGTGACAATTGTCCACGATCTTTTCACACTGGTAAGTATATCTTGGATTTTTTTAGCATTATTGCCGGTTCAATGAGTTTTCTGTCCTTTCTTGAACCTTGCAAAAAGTTGCAGTTGTTCAATAGGATATGGCATCCTAATGTATTGATTCCGTTCCAGCTTTGCTCCTTTAAAGTAGGAGTAATCTGAAATGAGAATTAATAAATAAATTGAGATGCTATTTTATTCGTCTTTCAACTTATGTCTTGTGTCAATCTTGGTGTTTGAATGTACTTGGTGTCATAGTTTGAAAAAACGTAAACGGGTACTGAAGCGTTTTTTTGTCACGAGGCGAGGCGTAAGCCTCAAAACGTTTTGAGGCGTAAGCTTCACCACAAACAAAAAAACTTAAGTTGAAAAATTAGAAAAATAACATAAAAATATATAACTAATGGTTCCAATGAATAGTAAACGATCTGAATATTTTTTAACAAAAAAAATAAAAAAGCAAAATCCAAAATATATTAATAGTTGAAAAAAACAAGTACTTAATCTAATAAGGAAAAAAAATTACTGTCGCAACTTCCCATACTTCTACCTCTAAATATTTTGAGGTATGCAACGCCACCGCGCAAAGGGTCAGTCTGAGGCGTACAAGAGGCGTGCAGCAGATTCAATTAAGGCGCACGCCTCTCAAGATTAGCCTCAAAAATACCTCCTCGAGGCATACTACATGAGCCTCACAGTGAGGCGGGCCTCAAGGNTTAGCCTCAAAAATACCTCCTCGAGGCATACTACATGAGCCTCACAGTGAGGCGGGCCTCAAGGCGGGCCTCTTGAGGGTTTTTTCATACCATGCTTGGTGTTCTCGTCTTCATTTAAGTTAGGTGTTATATTTTTTTTTACGGCATTCATGCTGCTGCAATTTTGTAATAGAATGATTTTCTTCTTTTTATTGGCTTATAGGTAATTTATGGTTACCAATCTTATAAATCCTCTTTCCACTGCCTTACTTTTAATGCTTGGTTCCTCTTGCAGAATGTGTTTCTCTTCCAAGTATCCCTCAAGAAAGTTGGTATTGTAAATACTGCGAGAACATGATCCTGAAGGAACAGTATGCGGAGCACAATACTAATGCCATTGCTGCTGGGAGAGTTGCCGGAATCAATGCTCTCCAACAAATAACCCAAAGGTGCATACGTATTGTTGAAACAACAGAGGCTGATGCTGGTGGTTGTGCCGTTTGCGGGTTGAGTTTTTTTCTCCATTCTCTCTCTAACTGAATTTCTATTAACATTTACTTCAAGCATTTGATAAATTGTTCACACATCTGTTTCAGCTGGGTGGTTATTGTAATACTCAGTCTTTTCCGCTAATGTCATATCAATGTTGAGCTATATACTTGTTAGAGGTTTCACTTAGTACAGCTTCTATAGCAATATATTTTGCGCTCTTATCCTTTTAAAGATGATCCACTCATTCTTCTTAGTTGTTGATAAAACAATCTAACTTATAGTGGTTGATCTCTATACTCTGCCATTGACCTTTTCTGTTATTTTCTTGCCTTTTTTGTGGTGCCTTTGGCTTCTTTTTTCCCCCTTATAAATGATTCCAGTTCGGTGCTTGCAGGGGCGATGATTTCATTGCATCAGAATTTAATGACCGTACAGTTATTATCTGTGATCAGGTATTACTGTATTCTTGTCATGTTCTTCAATGAGACAGGCTTTGAAATCAAATTAAAATGCTTTTTGTTTACCTATTTCGCATGCATGATAACATTGTGGGTCATTTTTTTAGTGCGAGAAGGACTATCATGTTGGTTGTCTGAGGGAGCAGAAAATGGATGACTTAAAGGTTCGTTGAAAATGTAATCACATATTATGGTTCCTCAGTTTCCAGAAATGACTCTGTCTATGTGCTTATGGAATTGTCTTAGTAAATTGATGATGTTGTGCACATTACAGGAATTACCAAAAGACAAATGGTTCTGTTGCACATCGTGCAGAAGTATCCACTCTGCTCTCCAGGACTTGGTTATAGATGGTGAACAGATGCTTCCAGAAGCTCTCTTGAACCTTGTGAAGAAGAAACACGAGAAAAAAAGTTCAGAGGTTAATCCCGAGGTTGATATAAGATGGAGGCTTCTGAGTGGGAAGTTGGCTTCTGAAGATACCAATGTGTGGCTTTCCGGGGCAGAAACTATTTTTCATGTATTTCCCCTAGCCATTTCCTTTTTCTCCTCTGCTTTGAAATGATTTTATGCTAATCTACCTTGTCTTTTGAAAATTTACAATTAAATGGATTGTATGACAGAGTGGAGATGCGTCTCTTTTTCATCTGCTGTTTGATTTGGGTCCCTCATTTTACTTTTCTGATTGTTATATAATGCGCTTAATGAGTGGTTTCCGTCTTAAAATGTGTTACAGGAGCAGTTTGATCCTATAGCTGATTCCAGTACCAGCCGTCTTGATCTTATTCCGAAGATGGTTTATGGGTAATAATGCCTTTACATATATGCATGAAATTAGAAACAATTAACTTTCTTTTGTGCACTGTTTTCGTATAGACCTACGTTTTAACTGTTGCTGATGATTGTAGGAAGCGATACAAGGACCAAGATTTGGGGGGCATGTATTGTGCCATACTGACAGTCAAGTGAGAAATATTTAATTATGTATTCCGTTGATAATGCTTTGAAATCACATCTGTTCTGATATAGTGTGTTGTTTTAGCTCGTTGGTCGTATCTGCTGGAATTGTTCGGATTTTTGGGCAGGAAGTTGCAGAGCTACCTTTAGTTGCCACATTTAGTGGTTATCAAGGAAAGGTCCGATCTCTCAGTTACTCGACCTATTCCATATTTTGTTCAAATATAGAAAAACTATAATTCATGAATCTGGAATACCATTGAACTCAAAGATACAATCTCTTTTTTGCAGGGGTACTTCCAGTCGCTCTTTTTCTGTATTGAAAATCTTCTCGCAACTTTGAATGTGAAAAACCTGGTGCTTCCTGCTGCTGATGAAGCCGAATCTTTGTGGAAGAACAAGTTTGGTTTTGAAAAGATCAGCGATGAAGAAGTATGTTCAGTTTATTATTGTGTATTAATTTCACGTGCGTTGTGGGAAACTAGAATTTATTATCAATGCTTGTATTTGTGTTTGCTTTTTCAGCTTGATCGGTACAAAAAGGAGTACCAAATGATGATCTTTCAAGGAACGACTGTGTTGCGTAAATCGGTCTCCAAGTCTTAAAATATCAGCCCCATTTTCGAAAATAGAAATATCAGCCGTTTGGAAGGATATGCGGGATTTTTTTTAAGGTCTTTCTGAACTGTAGGGCCTAATTTTGCATAATGTATAGGGTTGCAGTTTGGTGTATGTATGCAATTTTGTTGTGGCTGATATTACATTACTTGAGCAAGGTTTGTAATGTTACCATCTCTCAGATGGATTAGTCGAAATTCACAAGTACATTTTGGGGTTTGTGAATCTTTATTTACATACACAGCTTTGAATCGAATGGACAAGTGGGTTTTCACTTTTCAAGCAGATAGTTAATTGTGCTTATTCTATAGAGACTCTAAGGGTCTGCTTGATAGCCCGAGATTTTCCATGGAAAATGAAAAATATTTTCCAACTTTGCATTTTCCCTTGTTTGATGCAAATTTTTTTTCATGGAATTACTTTTCTTGATTTGCAAATTGGTCAGAATTGGTTTTCCGGCCAACTTTTATTTTTTATTTTTTTATTTTTTTTGGGCAATGGAAAAAAATTCTATCCACCATCGTGAAATTTTTTTTTTTCCCTTTAATGGATAATTTCTATGAAAAACAAAGTCAAACGAACACCAAAAGATCCAAAATTTCAACATTTTTCAGGTGAAAAATTATACCAATCAAACACAATTAATTACAATTCCCTGGAATTCATTTTATTTCATTTCAACATTTTTCAGGTAAAAAATTATACAAATCAAACACAATTAATTATAATTCTCAGTAAAATAATTTCTTGGCAATTCAATTCTCTGGAATTTATTTTATTTCCACCAATTTTTCACCTTAACAATCAAACAGACTCTAAAATAAAAGCCAACTCATGTTTCCATTTGTTCGATATTTGGTCATCAGTATGTCCGTACTTTTCATTTCTCACGTGCTCTTGGATTGGGGCTTGGCTTGATGCGTCACTTTCTTGGCTCCATATCTTGATTGGCTGAATTTTTTGCTTTCTGCCATGGAGAGATTGCCTTAGCAGTGAAAATTAAAATAATATATGAACGAAACTTGTTGATGGAATACGGAGTATTTACCCGTTGTCTTCTGTAAATGAATTGAACCAACTCTGCTAGGTTAGAGAGGTGCTACACGTACAATCATGGTTGACAACTTTGTTGATAACCATAAGATGGTAGGAATTTACACCATCCATTTTAAAAATTGTTTTTTAAATCAATAGCGCGGATCTTAATAACATATGGGTTGTCAACAAAGACTATGCAAATAGCTTTATTCGGTTAATAAAATGTTCATGCATATGTGGTGTTGATTGGAATTTATTGAAAAATAGCCAAATAGTATAGTCACAAAGATGTCCTTTGTGATGATTAAAGAAAGAAAGTATCAATTAGAGTTGAATAACGAAACCGTCAAACCGCAAAATCGAACTGAAATTGTTTTTTGGAAATCGTTGGTTTGAGTCCATGTTGATCCGTCAGCGTTTTGTTTTGAACGAACCAAACCGCTTTAAAGTGGTTGGTTTAGATCTATGAAAACTATTTCAAAACGTCAAACCCTTTTTAAAAAAATGAAATTAATTAATTTAAATTTTATCCAACCTAATTAAAATTAAACACACCTCAAACTAAATAGACAATTATTCATCCTAATTACTTATTTAAATCATACACAAATACACATCAGTCATCATAACTGTGAATGCAAAACTTCCAAATCTTTTTGTTATTGGTTTCCATCGACATAATATTTCATTGTTAGCGTTGATCTCAAAATTTGAACGACCCCAAAGTCAACAAAGTTTGTCTCAACTGTTGCTCTAGTGAGGTACAACGAAAGTATGCAATCCAACAATCAAGTCAAATACATAAAATTAGTGAGAAAATCAGGTTGACATAGTTTCGACTATGATGATCTTGCATGTTTTTTATAAATTAATGGTCAAATCAAGATTAGTTTCAAGTATGCACTTCATAGGATCTACAGCTACTACTCATTTATTCACAACTCATTTATATCATATTATAATTCCATCAATTTATAATTTTATGCAAACAATACATTGATAGATGATTAATGCTGGGATATTTTTAAGGTCTAAAAAGCATGAGAACATCTTTATCTCTTGGACGGGCTCTTTCCCGCTCATGTGCTGACACTAGACGGTTGGTCGACGTGTCACATCACTTACCCAAGTGGGTGGTTGATGGGGGTCACTTCCATCAGAAGCCACTTACAGTTGTCAAGGGTGGTTAATAACAATTGTCAAGGGAAGCCAACCTATTTCCTCTTAGCCTATCATGTTTAGGTCATTCATCTTTCCACATTGAGGTGGTAGGATGCGTTACATTTTGGATTCGTGGCGTGATATATGCCTTATTTGAAAGCTTTCTTGATACTTTGTGTCTATCATTAGATATTCATCATAGAGTCTCGGACTTATCAACTTGCTTATATGCATCCTTGCCCATTTCCTAGGTTGGCTTATGCTCACGGGATCGAAATCCTCTTATATTGGAGATTTTGATCATGGGTTCCCTAGACAACCTGGGACTGGTGTGGTTCGGTTGGCCGAGGCTTTACACTGGGCCTCGATAAAATCTCTCCCTCGGCCTGGGTTTCGCCCCAAGCCCCACGCTTGCTGACTTTGTATCATTTTATTTTTCTAAGAGTTAGATTCAAGTTATAATCTTCAGCATCTATCGGGTTAATACCCTAAATAGTC
>CAIGRT010208668.1:0-11958 GCA_903798405.1 Fraxinus platypoda
CTAGTAACACATCATATAAACTTCGAGCTAATTTGCATAAAAAAAACATGTTGATTTTAATATTGTGGATTATGTTATGATCCAACTTCGACCGGAGCGGCGCCTACATGGATTCGCTTCCAAATTGCAAAGCTCGTAGCGCTGGTCCTTTTAAAATCTTAAAGCAAGTGGACCCAAATGCATATGTACTTGATCTTCTACCACATCTTGGCTACCACCATACTTTCAAATTTCCTACCCCCATCTGTGGACCTTGACCCTGAATCTTGCCACTTCTAACCTAATGACACCTTTCTCAGCACACAAATAGCAGCTTGAACCAGGCTTATTGGAGCTCTATCGGAGTCAACATGATTTTCCTTTGTCCAGTTCTCCTTCCACGCATCCAGAGGACATTGGTGGGGACACCAGATTTAGACCACCGCTGACACGCTTTTATGGACGTCGGAGAAAGCTCGTTCAACCCCTTAGTTTGTGGTTGGGTGATTGATTGCGGCCTTTATGACTTATCCACTAGACAGGATCGAGTTTTCTCCCACCCCGGGAGAGTTGGTGCTGACATCATCGAGATCAGGATTTATTTTTATTTTTATTGTTAATGGACTTTATTATTTATGTTTCGTATTATTGAACTTGTAGTAGCAAGTTGACCCAAACCCTTAAAGTTAGGTTTTTTTCTGCTATTTATTGAGTTTTCATTGTTGTTGAATTTAGTTAATGATTGAATAAAATACGATTGGCAACTACCACGTTTTCTTTCCCCTTATTCTTTTTCACAGTTCTTCCCCTGCCTCTTCTTCTTCTTCTTCTTCTTCTCCTTCTTGTTTTTCTCCCTTTGATTTTGCGTCACAGTAGAAGCAAAATTATGCCGTGGCAAAACCTGGTCGGTCCCGTTCCTCAGCCTGGGCCATAGTGGGACCCGACTGTAGAATTCTGTAGTCAGCTCGCGCTGACTGGTATTTAAACCAAGAAAGGGAAATGGTAAGCTTAAGCTTATGGTGCATGCACCCACTCTCATCCCCAAAGTATTTTTATTACCTTTATTATGCATTCAATGCTATAGCAGTTATTAAGTCTGCATGACTATGTCAAGAGTTCAACTTGCTGCTGCTAGAGGAGCAGCAAAACTGTACCATGTGCAGACTAGTATGCATGCTTTTCCTTGAGCTGGGTTGTGCCGGGGGATCGACTGTAGGTGCCCGTGGCCAGCTTAAGCGGGCTTTATTTGAAAAGAAAAAGGTAAACTTAAGTCAGAAAAAGTGAAAGCCCGCAGGTCCGACTTCCCTGAAAAAGGGACTGGTTAGTGAAATGAATCATTCTGAACCAAACAGTTGAATCCTGCTAACAGATTTGAAGTGTTCTAAGGATCTGCGTTTCCATTAAGACATTACACCACGAATCTACTAAAGTGAAACTGGTTCAGGAGATAATCTAACTGTATGAAAAACCTAAAATAAGTATGTGCTCAGTTTAAGTTGTCTTAACAATTCAAATGTTAAATTCTACAGCTATACATACAGAAATTTGGACAGCAAATAACTTGAGACACAGAATTTTAAGACAAGTTCATCACATCATTTTACTAATTACAGCAGAAAGAGATTAGCACTGTAAAATCGTCGCCTCCTTCATCCGGGATGGTTTCAAAGACTTCTGTGAACCATCAAGCAGATCCAAGATATAAGTTTCCAAGTCATGTACAGTGTACTTAATGTACTTTTCACCAATATGATATTGATCGGTAATCTTGCCAACAAAGTTACGGTATGCAGGAATAACTGTATTTGAAGCGGAGATCCTTAACTCTTCGCGAAGTTCAAGGTTAGGGACATACCATGCCGTCTGAATCTTATACACGTCCTCAAAAGCGATACTGAAATTCCTGCATCTCTCTTTTAGAGTTGCCTTTCCAGTTCTCCCATCGTCTTTTATCGAGTTAAGTATAGAGCTCCATGTGACCCTCTGATATCTCAGAGCATGCTGCCGGAATTTCACAATATGATTACGAATCCAATCATCACCAAAATAACTCCTGACTTCGGAGTTCTTGATCTTATCGACCATGTAATTGATGTTATTCATCATAAAAATATGCTTCAAAGAACTATCTCTGTATAGATTGGACTTGATGTCAAGGTTGGCTTCTAAAATTGATGTCACCGACTGTAGGATAATAGCCACCGGACAAGAGAGAGTTGTCTGCCCAACGTTTTCATTAGGACCAGTATCCAAATTATCCCCGTCATTCTCTGCAAGAAGCAAATTGAGGGTACCACCGTACTCTACCAAGAACAGGATGTAGTTCGCTACATACTTGGTTAGAGGGAGGATACCACCATTTGCAATAGGCGCTCTAGAAGTGCGAGAAGCAATGTGGATGTGTTTACCAAACTCCATAAAGATAACCTTTGCAGCATCGCCTAGTCTTTGCAAAAGCTCGTGGAATTCAATCCTAATTAAAGAGCCTGCCTCTTCTGGAAACAGAGCTTCTACGTCTGAAATAAGAGAAGCTAAAGTCTCGTACATATCAAGCAAGCAAAAAAGCCATTCTACTCGATGTGGTCCAATTGCAACAGCATGGCCAAAGTTCAAAAGGCATAACAGAGAAGCCTTTGAAGCCTCGACTAAGCAGGTCGAACTAACACTTCCATATTCTGCCAGAACTTGGTCGAACAGGTGTTTCTTACTAGTAAGATAGATTCCGATTACATTCTTTATTGCTCGACACCATTTTCTGATTCTAGAGTTCAAGCATTTCCACTCCATTTTCAGCACATCCTCAACGGTTAATTGTTCTACATTCAAAATTGTCAAATACTCAGCCAATTCATATCTCCAGAATCGAACAAAAGCCTGACAAAATTCAAGATCATAATGTGAAGCAAACATAATATTTGCAATGGACGTGATTTGAGGAATCACATCTGGATGGACCAAATCCATTACATACTCCTCAGTTTCGGTGCTGCTGCTCTCCCTCCGAGACGCATCCTCTTGAACTGAATCACCCTCATTCGAAACAATGGATTCCTCAACAGAAGTTTCTTCACAAGTGGGGTGCAACACGTATTCTTGCTCTAAACGTTGTTTACTCTGAGCAAGAATATGGACCAGTTCATCTTGGAGTTTTGTCATTTCAATCTGCAATGTACATTGAGCTCGATCCAGAAGGTCCTTCTGTTTCCAAGTTTTCTTTGAGGGAAAACTTTCTAAAGTTTCTTTCAACCTTCGAACCTCATCAACAGCCTGCAAATATTCAGAAACTATCACGGGACTGGAATTCCAAATCCTCCCGTGATTTGAATTCAATCCCATGATCTTTTCCTGAGCTGACAGGAGCCTATTCTCAGTCTCTCTAGTCTTCTCGGCCTCATTCTCATCGAGAGTGGTCATCCTGGACAAGTGAACATCAAGGTCCACCAGAATTCTTCTCACATCGTTACTCAAGTTCATGCTCTTTGTAGCCTCGAGCGCCTTCACCACGTGATAGGCAGCAGCAATCACGTGTTCTTCCGCATCACCCATTTTCAAGGATATTCTCAAACGAAGAACAATAACCCCTCGTTTTGTTGGATGATAGCAAAACACACTGATTTTAAGGCTTATAGGACTTCAACCAGTACTAGCTTGAATACTGGAACATATGAATAAGAAGACCAAAGAGACTCCTAACAATTCCCAATCTGAAACCCTAGATCCTACTCGAATTTTGAAGGAACAAGATCAATGAATGAAAAAAAAAAATTCTGGGTTTCTTCCTCGTGAACCCTTTACAACAGTTCGTTATACTACACATTGATCAAAGTAAACACTGCCTGAAATTGCCATTGAATCCCAAAATACAAAAGCTAAGCAGTCATATAATTACAACCCATGTAAAGCAAATACAATTACAGAAATTAAATATGTTAATTACCTATGAAGATGAAAAGGTACAGCTTTAAACCATAAGAATTTGGCTTCTATCTTGGACTAGCATACATAAAAGCGACGAAACATCAAAATCAGAAACTGGGCACAGAATTTAAAGGGAAAGAGAAATCTCGACGCGTTTTTTTAGAAAAAAATGTTATTTTTCTAAAAAATGGGACACAAGAAAATGCAGTAAATACTCAGAAATGGGTGGTTGAAAATTTGAACAGCAGCTTCTTAGAGTGGATGAACACAGATGAATAGTGTAACATCAAAAGCTTTTTCCATGCAGCAACTACTTGATGTGGATTGTGTAAAATAATTTTATGTGGAAGACTATAATATAGTAGAAAAGGACTCTCTGTTTTCGTACTATCGTGACTGCCAAGCGAAGTTCTTGACCACCAAGTTTGGTGGTGTTGAATTTTTTGAGGTTATTATTTTTTCTGCCATAGCTCAAAAAAATTTAAATCAAAATTAACAATCACATATTTCATACGATTAACTATTATTTTTTTTTTTTCAATTTTTCAATCACATTTTTCATTAATTTTTATCAAAATCTGCAATAATCGGATTTTTAGCAAAATCAAACACATGCTAATTATGATTTAGCTAAAACAGTTAATAAAAATTTATTTTTGTCAATTACATATTTTATCAACCTTTTATCAAAATTCGATAAAAATATGATTTTTAACAAAAACAAAGAGATACTTAACCAGTGTTTGGTTTCGCATAAAAGATTGATAAAAATTTGAGTCAAAGTCAACAATTAATTTTAATAACTCATTTTCTGGGATTCATACCTTTTTATCAACTTTTAAGTTTTAACACACATTTCATCATTTTTATTTTTATTTTTATAAAAAATTGATTTTTAGCAAAATGAAGCAGGCACGATTTTATTTTTTATTTTTTCTACTTCCTTACTATAGACTTTTTATTAATTTATATATTTTTATTGACATCCTTACTATTTATTTTTATTATTTTAAATCGCCTTTAATTAATATATTTCCAAACACTAGGACTTGAAGCCAAGATAATGTAATGAGAATTGAGGACTGGCACTCAATAGTTTCTTATAGAAGCAGTCAAATTAAGTTGTAATTAATAATTAAAACGCGTCGCATCTTTGGCATCTGTTTGAATTGGCAAACAAAAGTCAAAAGTTTAGGGGAAAAGCCATTTGTCCCAGGGCATTTACATGCCCGGGTACACTGGCCCACCGCCCCCCTCAGGGGGCCCCGAGGTGAATTAAATAATGGCGGGCCCCCCTCAATGTGAGAGGGNGAGAGGGGGGCGTGGGGTCGGGTAAACGTCCGTGTACCTGTAGCAAGGTTGAAAGTTTAGATGGTAAATATAATCATGTCCTTTTTGAGGTGATCGAGTCCTTGGCTGTACGCGAAAGTGGATGTGTCGAAATGAAATAGATATGCGACATCCTCGAAACTAAAGCGGTAAATTGAATGTTATGACATTATTCTATATTACAAGGTTAAATTGCGTACTTTTATTTATTTATTTATCTTTTTATAATAAATATGGTGCAGTAGTAAATTGGCATTCCACGTAATGATTGCGTAGAAGATACGTTGCAGTATGGCAAACAATTAAATAAGTTACATCAATTTGAAAGAAGACGAGTGATAAAGTGGTGAAATTTGAGGTTCGATGACCCAATTGGATTCTAAATTAAAGTTGAATGACGACAAATTAAATTTTAATGGCAATGTTTTAGATGTGAAGGTTGAAATACGTATTTTTTAAATTTATTTAAACACTTTCACGATATAGCATAGTGGTAAGTTACATAAAAGATTCGTAGGCATATGATCGACAATGAGGTAATTCTATCAATTTTAGAGACAACAAGAGTTGAAGTGGTAAAAATTAAAAGCAAAATGAAGTTTAGTGACACAATTAGATGTTAAACTGAAATATAAATTAAAGTTTAGTGATACAATTGAAATTTACTCAAAGTTTAGTATGATTATATGATTCTTTCGTTGTCGGATGACGTCAAGTGAATTCCTTATTTGTATCAAAATTTGAATTTTGGGTCGTGAATAAAATTCTCGTGGGTGTAGCATATTCGTTCATGTGCAATAAAAGCGTAAGGCTCGCATCTTTGTGAGAAAGCTTATAGTTTAATTGTCCATCGAATCAATCGAAATGTTAACTCGATCCATTAATACAAGTTTGTGCAACAACTAAATATTTTAAAATCTCGTTCAACGTTGCGTACTAAATAAATTATTAAGGTCTACTGAATTGACCAAGAAGTCTATAGTCTAATAATGATTTTAGCTGGAAATTGCACGGCTTTTATTTTTCCTTCACTGATCCTGTTTTATGGGACATTATGTTTTGGTCTGTCTTCTAACTTTTTGACCTTTCAATGCCATGATTTTACCTAGATTGAGGTCGTGGCATTCTACTTTTTGACTTCATTAGTCAACTTAGGAAAGCTTATAATCAAAGGGGGAAAAAAGTACACATAATCTAGCATTACATTATCATTTTGAGTTGATTTTGCTAGCCATAAGCTAAACAATATTTTTCCATACCGAAGTTATTGACGATTTTACCATCGATTGCTCGATATTAGATGCATTTGTTACGTCCACCAAGATGTGTAGTTAGATTTCTTGGCTAAAATATGCGTAAATTTCTTCCAAAAGGCAAGAATTTCACCTAGATTGTTACTTTCATCGTTAGTTAAAGTTAAGTTGATTGACATATGGATTTATGAATTTTATTCAATAATCAAGGTTTTTATGCAACAAAATATAATTGACGGAGGGGGTTCCCTTTATTAGTTGTTACTTAACGGGTGTTAAGTCAGATTATATATATTTTTTTTTATTTTTTTTGTAAAGAAGCGGACAATTTTGAAACCGTTTAAAACTTTAGTAACAAATAGGGTTAGAAAAATATTTCAAGGGCCAATTTAAAATTTTATATAAACTTAAGTGACTATTGGTGAAATTAACTCATTATCTTTTTGCTTGAACGAAGAAGGAATGTAAAAAGATTCAAGGCTAAACTAAGCTAGGCTCCCCAATCCTTGACATAGTGTAGTTATGAGTTTTTAACTTTTAAAAGTGAGGTTTTGAGTTTTCAACCTATTTGAATGTGTGAATTTGAATCCCCGAGTGACAAAAATAGTCAATTTGGACATTCAAATTGTACACTACTTCTAGTCAAATTAAAGATAAATGTCGAGTGATTTGTCGATTTTGCCTTGTAATTGTAAATCATGTAAAAGTCACGTGCAATTTTAACGTGTATATTGGTAGTTTTGATCACTTGTACCAATTTAAATCTTTGGAACCCAAAACTTTATTCTTAAAAATTGATAACTCATAATCATACAGTGTGAAAGGTTGAAAAACAAAATCTTAACTAACAAAGATTGAAGAATAATTCTACAAGTACAGGGCCCATGGTCTTGTACGTATAGCATGCTTCAAGATTGAAATATTTCATAATACACATTGAAACGTATCTGTAGAGACGAGCTCGATGTGATTGTTGATCCGATTTGAGATAAAAGGTTGACATTCTAAGCAATTTCACATGAATGAATGGGAGAAAATCTCAAAAAGTTAGAAGTCATATTTTTATGTTTGTATGGTTATGGCCAAAAGTCAGAAGTATAAGTCAACATTTTGATATTTGATTCAATGGATATGGCCAAAATTTCTCTAATATTCATCTTCAATTGAATTTTTCCTATCAAAAAATCTCTTGCTTACTTTTTGACTGGAAATTTGGATTTAATTAATATAATTTTTCAGACATTTGGACTAGAAGCCAAGTTGACAATGAGGCATTGAGAATTGAGGACTGGCAAGTGCAGTCAAATTAAGTTGTGATTAATAATCAAAGCATGTTCCCATCTTTGGCCAAACACTTGACTTTATGTTAGCAAAGTCACATTCTAAAGTGTCTTTGCTTCGATAGACTATTTCCAACTAAACAAATAGAACAAGAGATCAAAACTATTCAAGTTAAAAACTTCTTGAAGTCGAGGGTTTAAAGACTTAAAAAGTGTAAACAAGATCGTGTCTTGTTTCAAAGTCGGTCCGGTCCGGTCCTACTACCGACCCCTTGACATTGGCCGCACCATCAGTGTAGATCATACAAGAAAAGCACTAACAAATGATCGAGAAACTAATGCCATATATTACAAGCATTGGCAATAACCAATACTATAAAATGCTAATAAACATAGTATTCATCAAGGTTCAAAAAACAAAAAAACTACTAGTAAAAAGCACGGTCACCCTATCGACAAAGACACCGAGTTACTCTATTTTAGAGATTTTCATCTTCAATATTTTTTCAAGCAAAAACGACGATTCAGTTGCATAATCCACAGGAGCAACAGCTCTGATAGTTATCCTCTGCCTTTTCTCATTGTTGTATTCTTGTAAAGTAACACTAACTCGAAAAAGGTGTGGAATCCAGGTAGCTTCCTTCAGTTTCAATTGATAAGAACTTTCTCCATCCTAATATTCAGAAAAATAACAATAGATATCACCAAGATTTCAGACAAAATGACCCATGTTTTATAAATTAAGGTTGCACAATGTTAACCTGGGATTTTAGCTCGTTAAGTTCATCTGCAGAACATCCGATTATTTTCTCTGCTTGTTCGTTGAAAACAGAAAAATAGGCTTCACCACTTGCATCAGAAACTTTTACAGTCATTATATATCTGCAGTCCAACAAAAATGGTATTGTTTAGGACATTTATGTACGAGGTAGGATAACTTAATGATCAGTAACTTGTATTTTCACAAGTCACCAACCTCAAGATGCATTCTTCATCGTTCTTCTGGCACCCTTCACACCAATATCCGGATCCAATAGCATCCGTGACTTTCTTGTTACAAGTCTTGCAAGCACGATACCACATGGTTTGGTCGGGTTTGATGTAACTTATGTACGCTTTAACATTGAAATATGCAGGCTGCCAAGAAAAAGAATTTATCTAAACTATGGGCCAATAATTTTCACCATCTGACTTAGATTTAGCAATTAAAGTCATGGGAAAATATATACCTTGTCCTCGCCCAACAATGGGTCACCGGTGATATGAGATAACAAGACCCTATTGGAGTACATAGATTGAGCTCCACTTTTAGTCGAAGGGTTTAAGCCACAACCAACAGATGCCAAAGAAGTTTCTTTGCCTTCAGAATCATACCTGCATCAATTAACATATGCTAAAATGATTCATCACAATTGGGTAAAAAACCCGAGAAAAAATTGAAAATCCAACAGAACAATTCTTTTACCAAGATCTCAACTTTTTGGCTTCTGGTAAGTCTGGATTGATTGCCACAACACTTTTGCTCAGTGTTGACAGCGACAAACCTGAAGTATCGACATAAATTAGCACATTGTTCAGATTATAACTTGATTTGTAATAATAATATATACAACATTTTAAATACCCTGAAAATCTCCAACTTTGAGTGATTTAATTGCAACTACTGGAGATTTATCGGCCATGTCTAGCAGTTCTTGTCCTACACTCGTGGCAAGATCATTCCATAGAGACACAACGACAGTCTTCTTCCTGAAAATCACACATCATAGGTTCAACTTTACATTCAAGGGAAGTAAATGCAAAATCAAAGAGGCACAACGCTTACGTCTCATCAGCAATAGTTATATCACGCTTGGGAATTGTCTCGTTATTGCTTTTCCGTCGAATACTCATAGTTGGAGATACTTCTCGAACAACACCAACAACATCTATCTTTGACAAAGATATAAAATGTTATACTTTGAAGAGCAAGAATTGTGTAATAAAGGGTTTCAGTAAGGCTGCTTACCAACAAGATCTCTCCCATTAACATATGGACCTAATTCATCAATCGGGACGAAACTGAATTTTGTTTCGGGGATAAAAGTAGCCTCACTACTAGCTTCCTCAACTTCAGAATATTCATTTAACGTCATTTCGTAATCATTTTGCACAGTTTTAAATTGCTTGTTAGCAACTTTCAGAGTTCCCTTCGATATGTAATAGACCTTCCCCAACTGAAATTTATCGTAAAACTTCTTTGCAGCCTCATTAAACATTGTTGCTTGTATTTGTGTGCCCTGAACCATAGCATTTAATTCAGAAGCTTTTTTGGTGTACAAAACTAATATACTAGAGAAATATTGTAAAACACACTCACATCTTCATCAGTCAATTCTACATTGAACACACACCCTTCTCCTCTGGCATTCCTATACAACCGCATATTTCCTTTCCCGGTTACACGAACCTTTATCGTCCAAATTCCTTGATATGGATTCAAGGAAACAAGCGGATGAATTCTTCGGGTTATTGCCATTCGAGCAGATGGTGCCATACTGATTTTCATTAATTGAAACAACATTAACACCTCAATATCAAATCGCAGCATCACACAACTATCGCAAAACTCTTTCGAATGCAACTAAAGATAGAAGAAAACACTTACTTTCCATGTTGCTCATGAATTATTTGAGCAGCTGATTTGCTCACAATTTCTTGCTTTGGCTTCAAAACAATGCCATTAACTTCACTTTTTACTTTACCATCAACATCCATTTCCTGTTTTGGCTTCATTTCGAAGCCACTAACCTTAGTTTCTGCCTCGGCGTTATACTCAGAGTCGAGTGCCGGAGATACGGTCTCAAATTTTGTTACAAATAAGTACCTAAAAATTAACATAACATAGATTTAGACATTCGTTAAAAAAATTTAGATAACAGAACATAATGAAGAAAAAGGCATAATGATTTTTACTTCTCGTTCTTCGTCGGGATGTCATTTAGAGTGTAATCAAGAATCCGAATAAGACCCAAGCTCTGAACACTCCCAGAGGTGATTAAAGACGACAAAGTAGATTGAAACATGGCCTTGACCTTCATTTTCCCATCACTCGCTGTAAATCTGCAAATAATCAGAAAATTTCACCAATTTGGCACATCCATTGCATGGAAAATCTAGCCCAAAAATCTAAATAATTTAGAAAAACAATCTACAAATAATAAAACTAAAAAAAACTTCATATATGGATTTCCTCTAAATTATTGAATAAACAGATCTCACTATTGCCAATATAATAGAATCAACTTTAGTTAAGCCAGATCTCGCTCTAGCCATAGCCCATAATACAAAAGTACATACGCAAAGAAAGGGAAAAAAAACATATTGCTGATTCTTGAACCTTTTTAAGGGTAAAAAACGAAAAAGATAAGAGAAATACGTGAATTTGCTTCCTGTAGGCTTGAGATCCAGTACTTGTACAACTAATTCCGGCAAACCTGAAGACGAATCGGGAGATGGTTTCGCCAATATGGTCGATATCGCATCTGGCCTCACCATTTCAGCCATTTTTTTCTTTATCTAACAAAAACCCACTATTTTTTTTCGTTCAGAAGATGTAAGTACAGTGTCAGAGAGATTAATACAGAGGCGATTGAGGGGTTGGGGGATTGTATATGTAGAAATTGGGCGGGCAGGGGAATTTTTGGATGGTTTTCTTTGAAAATATTTAATTGTTTTACACGAGTGGCGGGAATGATTTTGGCGCGTGTAATTTGCATCAAATGGCGCCGGGTGTTTTAAAGCCCTCAAATTGTTGAAAATTTAGCCCATGTTTGTCATCTATTTTATCAAGCTCCCGTTTAGTGCACTTTTTTTGAAAAAGAATGCATTTTTACTGTTGATGTGATGGGCAATATATGGTTTAAAAAATGGAAAAATTATTGATGTGATGAAAAATATTATTTTATTGAAGAATGTGTGATTAAAAATGAGTAGAAGAATAAAAATGAAAAAAATAATGAGGCTCAAACATTGTTTGCTACAGTAAACAATCTCCACCATATATTCACTCAATAAAATATTCTACACTTAAATCAATAAAATTACTTTACTTTTCAACCACACATTCTCCAAAAAATACTATTCAAAACTCTATTTCTTCTCCCAAAATGGGAGACAAACAAGCACTTAAAGAATAACTTGGTTGCCACAATTATCAT
>CAIGRT010208691.1:0-15498 GCA_903798405.1 Fraxinus platypoda
CCTTATTTATGAATTTTTCCCTAGAAATAACGCCCATGTTGAGTACTTACGAACACGCAACAAAAGGATCACGAGAAGAATACAAACGGCATAATTCCATTGGCTAGCCGTTGCTGCCTCACGTGTTGGACGTTTCTTCCGACTTTAACTCGCGCGTCAGTAACTCTCGTCCTCTTTATTTTAAAAAAACACTTCACATAAACACGTCAGGTTTCTGATAAACAAGCATCTGGTGCCGCTTCAAAATTCAGTAAAAATGATGCACTAATTTTTCTTCATTTTTCGCTCATTATAAATGGCCTCCATCACTTCCGTGGAGTTGAATTACATCCTCTTTCGTTATCTACAAGAATCAGGTTCTCTCTGTCACTCTGTACATATGAATATGTAGATATGCACGTGTACGTGTATATATCCATGCTCTTATATGTGTATATATATGTCTGAATTGCTTATGCATGTTTGCAATGTTTTAGAATTTATGTTTAAGCGGGAATTGATTCAGGTATCGTTGTCACACGGTTTTTTAATTCTTAATTAGGGTTTCGTTTTTCGCGCTATAGACATTTCAAGATTTTCAAAAAATGATCTTCCTCTCAGGGAATTTACCAGTGAGAATGATTTTGGTGCCCACGGCTATGATTCTTGGGGATGCCCTTCAGATTTGTAATCGTTCTTACTGAATTGCCTTGGGTTTTAGCAGAACCTGTAATATTGATTTATTGTTTTGGGCAAAAATTTTCCATGCGTTGGCCTAGTTTCTAAATTAATTCTGCGTGTGTTTGATTTAATCTGTTTGGCCAAATTATGGAAATTGTGATTAAAGGGATATCTAGGGTTTAAAAGCTTGGTGTGAATTTGACTCTACAAGATTGGAATTAAGAGAAAGAAGGATTTAAGTAGATCTCTTTGAGCAAAATTTGGCTGAATGAGGCGTGCTTATAAAAATTATACACGGTAACTATAAGTAGTTGCAAAACCTTGAATGTTAACTGCATTAAATATACTATATCTTCAAGTGCAACATTAATCATTGGACTTGCTGATACTATTTCGTATTTGATGCCTGCATAGAGGAATAACCACGAAGAAAAACATAAATTCTTGCAAGCTTATTTATTCCATCCAACTTTAGCCCTAGGCCTTGTATGGGCATAAGATACATAATTTTGATTCAATAAGCTTAGGCTTAAAATTTCCCCATGGGGTGTGCTTGAATGACCTGAGTTCACATATTTAACCTAGATGCATTTGGGTGCTACTTCGTTTAATGCATACAATCCTAGGACTGTGTAGGGCGGTTGCTTTTTATATTTATATTTTATATTTTTCATTTACAAAGAGAAAAGCTTTATTGGACAAAGGAAGGTCTTTCTCTCCATCCCTCTCTCTAACCTGTGATGTAACAAACTGCCTGGTAGGTTTTACCCACACAGCATTTGTTTTTGGCTATGAGGCTGGTATCAACAAGTCCCCTATTGATGGCAATTTAGTTCCACCTGGAGCTCTGATCAGATTTGTACAGAAGGGATTTCAATACTTGGAGATGGAAGCAAATTTGAGTAATGTTAGAAAATGCATGATTCTTCTTTACATTTTGTCCCAGCTCAGCTATGGCTGCAGTTTATATTCATCTAATTTTCTTCTAATATAACAAAAGGAACATCTTTATGTCGATTAATTTTTGTTTTACCCTAATCAGGTGGAGACTGACGTGGATGAAGACTTCTCATTTCTGCAACCTTTGGATCTCATTACAAAGGATGTCAATGAACTGCAGAAAATAATAAAGGACAAGAAAAAGAACCGAGAGGAGGCTAGGGGAAAGGAATTAGACAAAGAAGCTGAAGGTGCTAGTGGGTGTATAAAAGTTAATGAAGAAAAAGAAAAGGATAAAAAGGATAAGGAATTGGACAAAGAGCACGAAGGAGCAAGTAGGCATGTGAAAGACAAGGAAGAAAAGGTGAAGGGGAAAAAAGATAAGGAGAAACGGGATAGTAGGGAAAGAGATTATGTAAATGGCAAAGATAAAGTTGAAAAGGATAATAAGCGAATCAAAAGGCTGCAAGAGGATCAAAACGACAGAGAAATGATTACTGATCAAGATAACAGGGAAGGCGTCAGACAAGAAGAAAATGGGTGTTGCGGGGATAAAACCACCTTGGGTAACCTTGAATTAATACTCAAGTGCATTTGTTTTTCTCCTATTTTTTGAGTCTTTATTTGGGTTGGCATTAAGTTCTTTCGTCCTCTGTTAGGTTACCTGTTCTTCACTATGGGCATCTGACAATGCCATTGTGATGTACAAAAATGTGAATTACAATTCATCTTGGCTTTCTTAGTTGCAGTTTTGATTGCTGGCACTGTTACTTCTTATAACAGAAAAAGAAAATTTGTTTGCCTTCATTCTTCATGTGCCATCAACCGTATTTACTTTTCTTATATGAATAAGAAATAGAAGTGCTAAATCATTTGCAATGTCATTGATTAAAGCTGCATGCTCCATGTCAGCAGTGTATCAATTAATTAACTATTCTAATCTTCTTATCATGTTAATAGGACCTGAACCGATGGATGTCTCTGTCTGCTCACCATCTCCTAATCGTGAGATCCCTAGTTCTGATGTGTTAATTTTGGAAGGACATACTTCTGAGGTCTGAATACCTGTATGGCATGCAACCCATTTGGATTTTTAGGCTTAACTACATATACCAATCTGCACATTTTCTTCTGTTGCAGGTTTGTGCTTGTGCATGGAGTCCATCAGAATCCCTTCTTGCTTCTGTGTGGGTATTTTCTCCTGTCTCTGATGAGATACTAAGTACCGTTGATTGTCTAGTATGAATTAATTATGGACCATGAACTGTTGTTTTGTGCTAATCTAAGTAGTTATTCCTTAGTAGCATAATTATCTGGGAATGGCATTTACACAATCATGAATGAAAACTATTTGGAACTTTAAGGGTGCTCATAAGTTCCTAATGTGAATTAGCAATTTGAGCTCCTACGAGATGGGTTTGGTGGTGGGAAAATGATATTCTGACATAATCACCGTCATGCTAAATAGAGGGGAGGTATTCATGCTGACACTGAACTTGTGGCTTCTGGAGCCAAATGCTAACTCCTCCTTGTAGATGAAATGATATAGTTTACAACATTTTTTATCTGCTCATATATATGGTTAAAATTTATCCGACGATTATAACATCAATTAAGTCATTTATAGAAAGAAAAAGCAGCTAGGTTTGTGATTCTACATTTTGTTTTAGGGAATTAAAAATCTGCCTTTGTAACTTTACTATAATTTAATTTTCTATTTCTATTGCAAATAGAACACAATATTTGTAAGAATGATACAGGTGAGAAAGTTATCTATAAAAAAAAAAAAAAAAGGAATTCCGGGATGTGTTACGGTGAGAAAGTTGATAGTATTGATTGCCCGGTTTTACTTACTAAAAAGTCTTAGGTTTGGCATTGCTAAGCATGATGGTCGTGCAAGAGCTTTTAATTATAATCTAATGTGGTTCCTGATTTATTTTTATTCCTTGGATTTATATGCATATCTTTAATCCAAGCAAACTGTAGCAGCTTTAATTTGATAATTAGTAATGCATTTTGATAGAAAAAGTTCACAAGTTATTCCCGTTTCAGTGAGGCCATATAAAACTAATCATGATGTTCTTTTTGCCATTTTTAACAGTAGTTTTTTGTTCATACGAGGTTATGGGCTACCTCTTTAAATTTTTTTACTTTTTCTTTTATCTAGATCTGGAGATTCAACTGCTCGAATTTGGACAATCACCGACGGGACCAGTAGATCAAGTTTACAAAGTTGCCGTTCGAGTGTTTTGGTACTTAAGCATATCAAACCTAAAACAAATGAGAAAAGTAAAGATGTGACAACCCTTGACTGGAATGTGAGTACAGTTCCTTTATAGCTTTAAGTGCTTAAGTACTTTTCTTTCGAGGATAGTTCCTTTATAGCTTAAGTGCTGAAATACTTTTCTTTCCTCTTAAGTTCCTTCTGATTGTTTCTAACATGCAGCTAACCATTTGGATTGCAATTAGTTTGATGTTTACTGTTCCTTGTGAAGAGAGAGGGGTTGAATGCTTTCATTGTATCTTGTCACTGAACAGAAAAAAGCTAAAATTCATTTTTCATTTTTTCCCCTTTATAATCATTTTTGGTGGATTGGTTCATACTCACTATAAACCAAAAACAATGATGGTTTAATGCTAAATTATCTAACCAACTTTCAGTTGATTCACTACCAGGTTTCAATTTGATTGGGCTGATAGCTATTGAAATTGGACTGTTAATTTGGTGTGCTTCTGCTTTATGTAAATAGTAGAAGATTGTGACAGCGGTAATAATAAATGGAACTTCTTGGCCATTGTTAATTATCATGTTGGTGAATATTGTCTGTCTGGAAGATGAGCACATTGTATTGGAAGTTTGTAGTCACTATTGATAATTCACGTTGCACGTTGGGTAGATGTTAGCAGTCTGAAGATAACACATTAAACTGGTTGTGAGGGAATTGCTTGAACGTAAAGGATTTAAGGATGCATGTGCCTTTTTCTGGAAACTTGTTCAACATAGCTCTGTAGTATATAAAGTGATAAAAATGCACTCTTTGTTTTATGTAGGGGGATGGGACACTGCTTGCAACAGGTTCATTTGATGGACAAGCAAGAATTTGGAGTAAAAATGGTAAGCTGTAGTAAAGCTAAAGCATATTTGAAAGTAATTTACTTTCTTAGTTTCTGCTGAAGTGGGGTTTGATTGTAAATAGAAAAAAGTTTATCTTCAGTTACAATGAACATTATTTAGAGGGTGTATTCTTGCTTTGATACTAATCTGATGCTTAAAATTTTTGAATTTTCCTGGGGTCTAAATAGACCTAACAGTTCATATTGATAGTATCATTATGGGGTGTGTGTGAATTTGGGGTGGGGTGGGGCTTGAAAGATTATACTCCCTCCGTTCCATATAGATAGATATCATAGATTTGTTTTCATTTTCACACAGATTAAGAAAATGTAATTAATTGGAAATATACTTTTTGCTTACATTTTTCCTAATTTACCCCCACATTAAATAATGATTTAAATAGGAGTAGTTTATATTTATTGATAGCGAGACACGTTAAATGGGGGTATATTAGAAAACTAAGAAATCAACTATACTATCAATAAGGAAAGTGGTTTGTAATTTAATTCGAGGCTGAAGAAAAAGAAAAGCAAGCCTATCTTTATGGAACGGAGGGAGTATTTTTTTTCTCTTTTATTATTTTTATATTTATTTCCCCTTATTTAAATTTGAGGAAATTTTATCTTTTTAGCCAACACATCTGTTTTTCTTGGACGTAAAAGGAAGATTGAGAAGTTTGATGCCAAGAAAAATAAAGTTGGGGACAAAGTGCAAAGGGGGTCAAGGTTTAGGATTGCACATTGCTATTTACCCTAACGTAAATCATGTATCCTAATGGTAGATCTTGTCTTCATTGCACAAGGACTAATATAGGTTGATTGGGTTAAGCAGAGGTGATGCAGCATCAATTGAAACAACTAATGGAGAATGGGAAACAAGTCTACAAGAAGGGGAAATTAGAGGCAGATATGATAGAAGAAAACAACGGAAGGAGGAGAAGAAGAATCAGGGAAAGGAGAAAACTTTGGCAACAAACCACAATTCATTTCATTCATTCATAGTCTGTCATTTCTTCCAATCCAAAACCATATAAATAATCAAATAAACAACCCTAAAATAAAGGGGCTTGGCCAACCCATAATACAAGTCCAATGATAGAAACATAAATAAGAGTTCACAATAGAAAATAAATCTCGATGGATGTCCACATCAACTTTCCCGGGGTGGGAAAAAACTTGACCATGTCGAGTGGATAAATCACAAGAGGCTATAGTCAATCTCCCAATCACAAACTAAGTAGTTGAACAAGTTTCTTTCGACGCCCATAAAAGCGTGTCAGCGGAGGTCTGAATCTGGTGTCCCTACCAACTCCCCCGAATGGGTAGAAGGAGATCTGGGCAAAGGAAGATCCTGCTGACTCCGTAAAGCTTCAATAAATCTAGGTAAAGCTGCCAGAGTCTCTCTGGGATAGGGATGGCAACGGGGCGGGGTCGGGGCAACCTCTCCTGCCCTCCGCCCCGCCAAGCAATTCCCTGCCCCGTTACCCGTTAAAGGCGGGGCGGGGGGCTTGGTCCGTTTAATTTTTTTTTCAAGTTTTTGATAATTTATTTTATTGCCCCCATTCATTAGACTGAAACAAATAATTTTAGTTGCCATTTTCCATTAGAACTAATGAAATTTCGTAAAATTTTTCATTTAAAGTATTGAATTCTAAAAAAAATTTAAAAATTAAATGGGGTGGGACGGGACGTAGCTGTTGTCAACTAAATGACTGCGGGCGAGGGGTGGTTTGTTGCGGCGTGTGAAAGCGGAGGTGTGTGATTTTGTGAAGATGACGGAAAATTTCTGGAAAAATAATTGAAGCAAATTTGATGTATTTCCAAGTTTTGGCTTTGATACCAAATTTGATGCATCACTACTTGAAACAACTAATGTAGAATGAGAAACAAGTCTACAAAGAAGGGGAAATTAGAGTGAGAAATGACAAAAGAAAAAAATAACAGAAGAAGGAGAAGAAGAATCGGGGGAAGAAGAATCGGGGAAAGGAGAAAACTTTGGCAACAAACCACAATTTATTTCATTCATTCATCATCCGTCCTTTTTCCAATATAAAACCTTATAAAAAATCAAATAAACCACCCTAAAATAAAGGGGCTTGGGTCAACTCATAATACAAGCCCAATGATAGAAACATAAATAAGAGTTCACAATAGAAAATAATAAATCTCGATAGATGTCCGCATCAAGAGGTTTGCTTTTTGAAAGTAATTTTAAGTTTATAAGACGTACCCATATGTCCATATTTAAAGTTTGTATTCTTTCTAGATGTATCCCTACATCCTAGATTTTAGGAAAAAAACATCCGACTCCTAGATATGTACCCGTATCGGACATTCACACCTGATTCAAAGCAACATGACATCAAAGTTTAGTTGCAATCCCAATTCTGTTAGGCACCAATTAGGTTTTGAAGTGATGGGACTGATATTAGCTCCTGTTTGACAATCATTATTTGTAAATTTTTTTTCTTACATACTTATTTTCAACCACACAGTCACACAATAAAATATTCTACATGTAAATCCAAAACTTTTCCATATTTTTTAACTACACATTTTCTTAAAAATCACTATTCAAAACATTGTTTTTTTCCAAATAATTGTTGTCAAACGGGATTAATATTAAACCTACAAGAAGAGGTAAGCCTAATATTGCCTAGAATCAGGTGCAGTTTAATTTTGGTTGATCAAGCGAAACGGAAGAAACGATCCATGTAGCCAGAATAAGCATGGGATTCTTAGAGCTGTGGGCTCTAAGAATACATACGATTTTGTTTTTGTTGTTTTTATTAAGTACTCATGTATTTCACAATTATCCACGTTGAGCTTGATTTTGTTTTGGGACACTTTTGTTGTTTTATTCTTTTTGGCCTGTCTTATGGGAAGCGTCTTTCAGGTGAATTAAAGAGTACTTTAAGCAAGCATAAGGGACCCATTTTTTGTCTGAAATGGAACAAGAACGGCGATTATATTCTTACTGGAAGCTGTGATAGAACAGCCATTATATGGGACGTGAGAAATGAAGCACTGAAACAACAATTTGAATTCCATTCAGGTGCTGTATTGTAAATTTAATTACCAAATCCCTCCTGTGGTCTCCACCCAATGCTAAGAAGTTAGCGTTGACATTACAATATTTCTGGTCCACAGGTCCAGTGCTTGACATTGATTGGAGAAACAAGGTTTCATTTGCAACAAGCTCAAGTGATCACATGATCCATGTTTGCAAAATCGGGGAGACTAATCCTATCAAAACCTTTTCTGGTCATCAGGTTTGGCTTAATATTTGGTCTTGATTTTTGAAGTAATCAAAACGTCATACAGTCCATGCTGCAAGTGCTCAATGGACAAGCTTTAGTGCTCCTGTGTCATGAGTTGTGTGACAATAGTTTGTAAATAAGTTTGTGATCAATATGCAGTTAAGTTAATAAGTAGACGCGACTTCATTAGGCATAAATTCTGTTGATTCCGAGTTACTACTGAGTGCTTTTGGTGTAATTTTATATCGATGGCTAAGAACAGTTAGCGTTCGGTTCAAAGTGTGCTGTCTGATATTATGCACTATTTGCATACTTCAATTAATTTCTTGAACTTTCTATTCTGCTTTCAGGGTGAAGTTAATTGTGTGAAATGGGATCCTATGGGTACACTATTGGCCTCATGCTCTGATGACATTACTGCAAAGGTTTATTTCTTTCTTTTCCATGACACTGACAGATGTTGTCTTCGTCTTTAAGCACTGTGAAGTATTGCCAATTCCCTCTTCAATTATATTCTCATTGATTTACGTTCTCAAGTTATTTGTTTACTATACCATGTTGATGAAGTATGTAGCTTTCTGAAGTTTCCCAACTTAGAAGTTAGCTTCTTTTTTTCTTCTTTTGGGGCAACAACTGTGCTTAGTTGTTTATGTTCTCCAATGTCTCTTTTCTTGTTGGGGATGCAGATATGGAGTATGAAGCAGGATAAGTGTGTCTATGATTTGAGGGACCATGTGAAGGTAGAACCTAAATTTTACCTTTTTATTCTTTTTTCTTTCTTCCTTTTTGTTTGTTTGCTTATTACTTTTTAACAGGAGATATATACAATCCGGTGGAGTCCCACTGGACCTGGCACAAACAACCCAAATCAAGCATTAATCTTGGCCAGGTTGCTCCTTAATCATTTGTGACATTAATTCTCTGATCTTTTTCCTTGTCTTTAACAATGATACAAGCATAGCATCTGTCAGTTATTTGATTGCAACTTTTCTCAATATAATGTTAAAGCAGGTTTTGAACTCGTAGAAGATTCTTTGCAAATGTTACCCTTCCAATAACACACTGCATTGTTGTTGTTTCTTATTTGAGTTCTGGATCCAAGTCATGTTGTTTGATGATTGATCAAATACATAAAAATATCAAACTTGAGAACCACATAGAAAAGCAGATTTTGATCTTGTAGAAGATTCTTTGCAAACATTTCCGGTAACACACTGCATCTGTTTCTATTTGTATCAATATGTCCTTTTTCAGTGCGTCATTTGACTCAACAGTGAAGCTATGGGATATTGAGCAAGGAAAACTTCGCAGCAGCCTTAATGGACACAGGTGCAATACTCATTTTGTTATTAATTTTCGTTGCTCAATTTACTGGAACGTGGAACTAGGACCATCAGAAAAATTGACTGACGTCTTGAGTAAATTGAATATTATAATTTATATCTGAATTATGTGATAGCACTGGATAACTAATTTGAAAACAATGAAGAAAAGAATAAGTGAGCAGAAGATTTCCCTTCTATGTTCTTCTGAAAATGAAATTATTACCTTTATTAGGCGCTAGATCACATAAAGACTGGTGTCCCTTTTTTTTTTTTTTTTTTATGAATAACATTCCTCCATCGAAGACACTTTGTTTGAAATGAACCAACTGCAAATAGAATTCAGAGGAGAGAACTAAATGAGTTCGGCTGATTGTTGAATAGTTAGTTCTGTAAGAAAAGAACTATTCAGTTTCAGTACTGGCATTTACACCTGCACAAGCCCCTCCCACCCCAACAATTCTCCAACTATCTGCACTGCCAAAGGATATTGGCAGATCTTAATGGAAAGCCCGCATTTTGATTTAAAAAAAAAAAAAAAAACTCCGGCTGGATTTTTTTTGTTTAATTATGATTTCTATAATTTCAGTTCTTTTTAAATCTTTAGTGTGCTTTTGATGGTTTGAATCAATGACCTGATGCTTGATATATAGACTACACAACAGTTCGTGCAGTGGGTGCACTCATTGGCAATATAATCCAATTTGCATTTTTCAGGGATCCTGTTTACGCTCTTGCTTTTAGTCCAAATGGCGAGTACTTGGCCAGTGGGTCTCTTGATAGATCGCTGCACATTTGGTCACTGAAAGAAGGCAAGATCATCAGAACATACACCGGTAATGGTAGCATTTTCGAAGTCTGCTGGAACAAGGAAGGTGATAAAATTGCTGCTTGTTATGCCAACAACACAGTTTGTGTTTTAGATTTCAGAATGTAGGATGAACAAGTAGAAGGGCATTGATTTATTTTATTCATTTGGCAATCCCTTAGTTTGATTTTTACCCGAAAGGCAGCCATACTGCCATTGAAAACGCGATCAGCATGTAGATGCACAGATTAGCTGGATTAAATTGAGTACTTATTTGCACCTGTTGATTTTCATTCTTCCATTTTGTCATGTTCTATTGGCATTTGGCTTTTGCCTTCTCTCTCTCTCTCTCTCTCTCTCTCGTTAGCTTTGACAGGGCTGGCTGTATGAAATGAAAGAGCAATAAGCAAGTTCTACCTTGACCATATTACATATCATTAGCGGAGAAGTAACCTACACATCGGGAACAATCTTTTAGTTTATTTGAGGAAATCGCATTCAATAAAGTTTGAACTAATTTTTGTGAACGATTACAATGTAAAATTAAACTCACCATCTATATATTATATATTTTGTATATAAAAGAACCAAAGAATTGGTTCATTTTCCTAATTCTCGTCATCCCACAAAATCAGCCCATTCTTTTTCCAGCTTGATCCTCCTCAAAATCTCATCAACAGCTATATCAAATGCATCCCTAAAACTTCCCAACCCCTTATTAGGCTTTGCATAAATAATCCTGGGAATTGCCTCTATCAAATTTTCTCTCTTCCTCCTGATCTCCTGTTCACTGTACCTCATTAAAACTTCTTTTATCGATGTCCCATTCCTCACATCCTCGTGGTCTATGAACACCGAGTAACTTTTCGGGTCAGTCGGTAAGAACCACTCGTATTGATCATAAGCTGTCCTCTTCCAGAAAAAAACTGGAACCGATCCGGCCACCATGCAATCAAAAATCGACCGCCGAGTAAAACTATCCCCCCTCGGCTGCAGGCAGAAATGTGACCCGAGTAATGCTTTATGAATCACGGATGAATCGGTGGAACACTGAGTCACTCCACAGTCTACCACTCGGCACGAGTCCGACTCGTTGTAACAGTAACTTAGTAAAACCCCTCTAAAATCGTTCTTTATCTCGTCGCGTTTTGCCCCGATGAAGGTGAAGAGACTGGTCCGATTGTAGTAACGCACGAAGTTTTGCCATTCTTGAAGATGTTTCTTTGTTTTGGGGTGGAATCCAGTGGGATAGGGTACACTCACATCGTAGTAGTCCCCTGGAGCTTTCTCTATTGTGAAGCGGGTAACTTGTTGCATCTCCGGCATGTTGAGAAAGCTGGAACCCCAGAGCTTGCCGGGATCCGTCAACCGGCGAAAATCCCATGTAATTCTACCTACCGCCATGAAATGATCTGAACCGTTGGATCTTTGCCAGGACTTTTGTTTCTTGACCCATTGAAGCATCATACGGCAATGCCAATCCCTTTTAGAAGTGTCATTACCCCACAAGAATTTCCCAACAGCAAGTCCAGCGTAAAATGGTATGTAGAATGCCGTAGCAGATTTTGGCTCCATTGTTCTGCATTTATGATGCAACATACGGTGGTGAAATATTAGTTCTAGGGAGAATTGATTGGTACGGTACCAAGATGAAGAAAGAGTCCCCGGTAAGATTCCGGCGAATTCCGTCGCTGCGTTGCCGTAGCCGTGGTTTGGAACTATGCCGCACTGCCAGTTCCATGGGTTAAGGTCAGTGCAATTGGCTAGTACCAAGCCTTTGTTAAACATGGAAGGAAGGTCGTACACGTAAATTTTCCCGGTCCCGCATTCTTCGGCATCGGAAGGGGGCGTATCAGTCTCACTTCGAGTGTTGTTGCAGATGATGGTAATTGGAGGGGGTAAATGGTTGTCGGAGGCGGCGATGGTGGCGTATTCAGCCGGGAGAGACGGTGGCGGAGTGCGAGCAATGAAAATGACGAGGACCTGAAACAAGAGGAAAGTAATGAAAAGCCAGAAACGAGGGTGCGAAGAAAAGTAGGTCTGTATTGAATTCAAATTGGTCTTTAAGAAATTGAGGGTTTTGGGTTTGTTTGATTTCTGGATTTCTGATGAGAAATTATGTGAATTTGCAGGAAGCATTATTGAAACTGAGAGGTGTGGAATGAAGGAACTGAAAAGTAAGTAGCATAGCAATGGAGAAAGAGATTCGAAGAGTACGAGAGTTATGAGTGCACAGTAGCACCGACAATGAGTAACTACAAACAATTAAGGTTAAATCACTTTGAATAATTATATCATCTTCTTCAAAGGTCAAAAAAAGAGGGGAGAGATTAAAGGCGAGACTCACTGAGTCAAAAAAAAGTGTCAATATTCTTGGTGAATGAGTGAAACACGGAGCAATGAGAGGACAATAATTGAAGAATTTTAACATTTCATAAAACAAGAAGACTCAAAATTGACCAAATAGGTTCAGTGATTAAGGGTGGCACTGCTTCCCATGGGCTCATTAGCCGAGATTAGGGGTGATGGGCCATAACGAGAATCACGGGAGTGGATTAATTAGAAAGGAATTAAACGTAGATTTTAGTGCATACGCGTCACCTTATTATTGGTTACACTTGTGATAACTGATAACTCAATAAATGGGGAGACAGTCCCTTAAATGTGGCTGCCTGCCTTCCAAACGGAAGGTGTCGGCTCTTATTTTGTTTTTATGCTTTAATAATTATAAAAAACAACGTTGCTGTTGCTACGTTTGCTTTTTTTTTTTCTTGAACCTTTTTTTACGTTATTCTACCGTGATAATATCTACAGTCTTGATTTTGAACTCATCTATTCCATTCGTGTAGATATTACTGCATGTTTGGCCTTTACATTTTAAAACTCATTTTTCTTCAAATTTATTTTTAATTACATATCCAACAGTATTCACAACTTTCAACAATTTTTCAACCATATATTTCAATAACATTTATCTTAATTTACTAAAAGTTTAGCATTTATCTAAACAAAACAAGGACTTAATTTCATTAGAGCTAAAGTGTAATATATGAGGTAGTGGGTTTATTGAGCCTATATAACATTGTTCCATTGTGAAAGTGCATTTTTCTATAATTTGTCAATAATTCAATTAATAGTGATGATCATAACCAAATTGGTGGCAATGAGCCCCATAATTCATTGTCCAATGAATTTAGGAATCTACGATTACTTAAAATAGTGGTGATCACCGCTAATAATGAATAGTATTAACCAATAATTTTCACGTCTTGAACACTAATGCTGCACCAAAATTCTATGTCATTAATTTTCAGTAGGATAAATAAGAACATGTTTAGAAGCCAATGACCAAGAGGTAAATCTTATAGTATCACTTGTTCATAAAGTGAATAACCTCACTTTTGTGTCTGCCTCTTTCATTATTCCCAAATATAAATTTATTTAATTTTTGCCTTCGTAAAGTAATCAAACTAGTTGAGGAGAAAATTACCTCAAACCCTACTTTTAAACTATACAATTCAAAATTCAGATTTCAAAGATTTTTATACAAAAATCAGGTGATATTTAATTTTTTTAATATTATAAAAATTAATTAATTGACGTAAACAACTCACCACATCCAACCCAAACCNCCCAACTGTGAAAAGAATTTGAGGAAATTAGGCCCAGTCTTATAATTATATCAAAATAGATATAAAACCAGACAATTGAAATATAATTTTAAAAACAAGGCACATTTTTTAAAATCTAAAAGCAAAACCCGCATTCTCTCTCTATTTATCAATTACCACCACCACCATCCATAACCGCACGCAACACAACCAGTTCGTTATTACTGGTTAACCGATCACCACCATCTTCGTTATTGCTTCGGTGGTGGTTGAGGGAAATCCTTTCCAGTGTTTAGTGCATAAGTAGGCATGAAAGAAAAATAAAAACCCCTGCTTCGTGTGATTGTTGGTTGACCACAACCATCAATTTCGCTGCTTCAATGGTGGTTGACTGCAATATGAGGGAAACTATATCGATATCAACAACTGTTGCAATGATCCTATAACCATGGAATTCGACACAATTAGGGTGGTGTGAGTTGACGTTGGTGCTAGGTTTGGTTTGCAGATTTGGTGTTAGTATGTGAAGCGTAGGAATGACAAAAAAAATCATCAAACTCAATACTCGCGGAGACCTGTCCTATATGGAACATGGATTTCCCACTTATTGGGTATTTGGGATAGGGACAAATCGTGGAATGTCGTCTCGATCGGGGATGGGACGAGGAGTTAAAATATACTGTCCATCAATTAATTATTGATCATCATTTTACTTTAAAAATGTCACCTTTAAGTATAAGGAGTAGTAAGAGAAAAATTAGATATGTTAATTTGAAATGTTGTGCTAATAATTAATTGGGTGGACAGTAAATTGGACAATAGATCCCAACTTTGGAGCGAGAATGGGTAACATGTTTTCCGCCGCGCGATCCGCCTCATTTAAACTCAAAAGTATTCAATATATAAAATAACCTAACTGGCCCAACCAAAATGAATAAAGTGGTAATTACAGGAAACCCTGCTTTTCAAGATTCAAATTCAAAAATCAGATTTCAAGTTTTAATTTTCAAAAATCAGATATTTGAGATATAGATACAAGTTTTTTATATTTAATTAAATATTAATAATAATATTATAAAACTTAATTTATATACACCCACCCCACCTTAAATCCCTAATTTCTCATTTCTCCCTCACCCCCCCGGCATATCTCTCTCTCTCCTCTAGCTGTCTTCTCTCTTCTCTCCGTCTTCACGCCGGCGACGTCTTGGGCGTGCGGTGATGTTGTAGATCTCTTATCCAAATCTCTAATAGCCGCTAGTCATCTCGTCTTCATTGGTGGAGGAGATCAGAACTATGTATCACCAGGACCAGATCAAGTTCTGGAAATCATCCTCGAGAACGGTTTGTGTTTTTTGTTGTGGTTTGCAAGTGGTGCGTCGGTGTTCATTGGTTTTTTTTACTGTGTTTTTGGTGATTTGTGGTAGTAGGTCGCGGTTGTGGTGGCTGCTTGGTGTTGGTGGAGGCACCGTCGTCGAAGAACTCGCAAAGCCGACCGACGCTACTTGTGGAGGTTTTTGTGTTGTACAGTGGGTTTTGTGGTGATTGTTCGGCATGTGTCGTTGCGATTTTTGATGTGATGGCTGTCGCCGGGTTTTGTAGATTCTTTGGTGGGGGTGGTGTAAACGGAGATGGTGGTGGTGTGGGTGTGTGTTGTGGGTGTGGTGGTGGGGGGTTTAGCGGTGGCGAGGGGCGATTTTGTGGTGGTGATGAAGTATGTATCTGTGATCCGATCTGATGTGAATTTCTGTTGTGACGAGTGGTGGTGGTGGTCTATGTGTACG
>CAIGRT010208699.1:0-11026 GCA_903798405.1 Fraxinus platypoda
AGGTACTGTGGGGCCTAGTAAAAGGATATACAAGGACACTGTACAATTTCTTCAGTAAATCTTTGGGCTTTTATATGGGCCCCGTCTTATCGCTCTCACTCTCAAGGCGTGTTAGATATTTCTTCAAGTGGAAATTACACTCACACATTTTTTTAACTTTGTAATTCAAAAATAAATTTTAAAAGTTTTTTATTCAAAAATAAGGTAATAATTCAAATTTTTAATATTAATAATAATATTATAAAATTAAACTAATTTATATGCACAATTTCACCCCCACCCCATCCTACCCTACCCTACCCTACCCCTACCCCTACCCCGAGTTTCAATCCAAACTCTAATCTCTCTCCACATCCACTGCAATCTTAAGTTGAGTTGGAAGCAAGGTTAGGGCGTAGTGCGTAGAGAGGGGCTCGATGCGGATGTGACGCTTGTGTCGTTGATATGAGATGGATAGAGTAGTAGGATGGAGGTTGTGACAGAGAGTTCCGGTGGCAACAGTAAAGTTAGTTGAGGGAGATTGAAAGGCATTAGTGGTTCAGTGTTTAGAATCAAAGTTAGGATTAAGGACTTCGGCGGTGGTGGGCAATTTGTTAAGTTGTGACTAATTAAATTAATAATTTGTGACCGATAAATAACTGTAACTAATTAATTTGATAATTCGTGACTGTGAAACAAGTTGTAACTTATAAAATTTGTGATTTGTTAACAAAAAATAATACGAGATCTGTTAATTTGATAATCAGTGACTGATAAACAAATTGTGACCTACAAATTTTTTTATTTGTGATTGAAAAATAATACGTGAACTATTAATTTGATAATATGTTACCAATAAAGAAATTGTATGATTTGTAATCGAGAAATAATATGTGATCCATTAATTTGACAATTTGTAACTGAGATTTAAGTTGTAACCTATAAAATTTGTGATTTATAATTATGACATCTATAGTTATGATTAGTATATAATTGTGGTTATAAATTATATAGAGCCTGTTTGGTACAGATTCTCATTTTTTACAGTAAATCAATTCTCATTTTCAACCACACATTCTTCAATAAAATAATATTTTCCATCACATCAATACTTTTTTCTTCTTTTTCAACCACACATTTCCCATCATATCACTATTCAAAAATCAATTCTATCATTTTCAACCACACATTTTTCAATAAAATAATATTTTTCATCACATCAATACTTTTTTCTTCTTTTTCAACCACACATTTCCCATCATATCACTATTCAAAAATCAATTCTTCCCCCAAAAATTCATACCAAACACACTCATAATAGAGTGACCTTAACATATTTAATTAATAAAATATTTATTTAATAAATAGAATTTAATTAAGACCTTATTTTTCAAATAATAAATCTAATTTCTTAATTTTGAAATTGTATGTTTCCTCTTTAATTTCAGCCAATTATTAATTGGGCAGCACCACCATCCTTCCATATCTATCAACATTGCATTATGATAATCTCCATTTTGCTTTATAAAATTAGCAAGAAAAAATAGTGTATATTATACACGTTTGGTGGGTTAAATTAAACAAAAATAAACATTAATGTAGAATAAGATACACATTATCCTACCTAATACATCGTTAAAGTGCACCAAATCTTGAAATCTCCACTTTTGGGATTCCTTTTGATTAGTTTTGACAGAAATAGTCGAAGATGTTTAAAGTTTATGGAAAATTGCAGCAGAGGTTCCTAACCTTTTCAACTTTTATAGATTTTATCCAACCTTCAATTCGTGCCAACCAATTTGGTTTTTGGGATTTGTTTTTTGCGAAGCACAAAGTGTCGAGATTTATGGGTTCCACAAAATGATGGATTTGATTTCTGATGCGAAAATATCTGGGTGATCGATGGTTTGATTGTGTGAAATTTTTTGACAGTTTGATTTTTGTAATTGTGCTTGTGTTCTTCCGGTTTGATTGTGATTCTGCGAAAATTTCTTGGTAATATGGTGCTTGTGTTTTTTTTCTTGGTTTGGATTGGTTTTGCCACGAGTGGGGTGATGGGAATTGGATGGAGATGGAGATGGGGGCGAGGAAGAGATGAATTTTATTTTATTCGTTATGTTTTGGTTTTTTTTTCTAAATTTAATTTTAACTTATTTTATGTGTAAAATACAAACTTGTCATTTTTTTTTTTTTTTTTTTTAATGTAGGAATTGCAAACTTACCATTTTACCCCTTTCAATTTGGTCAAAATTGGTTAAAATCAAATTTTTTGGTCAACTAATGGTCAAATGGAATCTAGATGCATATTGTTGAAAGATTAGTGAATTGGCTGACACAAGTTGAAGGTTATAGTAAAATCTGCAAAAATTAAAAATGTTAGGGATCATTGCTGCAAATTTTCCTAAAATTTATGCATTAACGAAGGTGCTATGCAATATTGGATGGCTTAGTGAATAGTGTTTTTTTTTTTTTTAGCATATTCATCATTGTCTAATCTTTTTTTATCAAGTATGTCGATAAAGTAATATTACTAGTTAGCCCCTATTTGACGACAATTATTTCGAAACTCTTTTTTTCTCGTACTCATTTTTAACTACACATTCTCACAATAAAATATTCTTCATACTTTTCCCTACTTTTTAACAACACATTCTCCAAAAATTTATTATTCAAAAATTCATTCTTTTCAAAAAATATTTTATCAAACAGGGATTTAGCATGAATATAACACATACCTTTTTATCGTTGATATTTAATCTGGTAATTTCTATCGGCAAAAAAAAAAAAATCGATTCGATTTTGTTGATATTTTTCTTTAAATTGTCAACGCAATTCAAGTTTTGGGATCAAAATTTTATATTATTATCTTTACTTTAACAAAAAAAGGAGTGTTTTTTAGTTTTTCTTTTCCTAATCCCATAACTATAATACATTTTAGGACAGTGGCTTTTTAAAGGCCAATTAATTTAAAGATAAAAATGTACTTTTTTATATGTTTTATGTTAGATGTGAATTTAAAGCCAGAGTACAGATACAACGAGACACAAACACAGAAAGTAATTAACTATTTCAACGTTTGGTGAGAATTAAAATAAAAAATTTAGATGAAATGTGTGGTTAAAAGTTGTGGATCCTATAAAATGCGTGTTTAAAATTAATTGTTGACTTTAACTTCAATTAAAATCTGAATTTAATTTCTAGCAAACAGTCACAACATTATAAATTTACAACACTAATTTTAACCAAAATAAAATACAAACACAATGAACACTTATGCAAATGAATGAATCCATTTGACCTAACAAAATTTTCTAAAGTTGTATAGTCGTGTTCAATCTAACGTACTAATCGTGTACGTGCATTCAGATCTAGCTTAAGAGAATTGAATGTCTTAAGGGAGTATGGTGAAGGTGGGGTATATGACTTGAGGAGGCTGGAGGAATTTGTACATTGAAAATTATTCAATTTCCTAACAGCCCCTTAGTTGGACATTAAAGCTTTGTAAATAGTAGTACTACGTGCATGATTTGTAGTACGACCTACTGCTTCTGTAATCACAATTATTTCATCAAACTACCGAATACTGGAGAATGTGTAGTTGAAAATGAGTTTTAAAACAATGAATTTTCAAAAAAAATGGGGGTTCAAACAACCCCGACGATGTGCACAAGAGGTAGGTCCCAGTTTTATCGCGCTGGTTGAAAAAATTCAGCAATTGGCTTCCGAGACAGAGAAAATAGACAAATAGTATCGTTTGAGGGAACCGTGATGATGCAATTTTCTTTTGAGAGAGATCCCACATAAATTGGACATGAAATAAATTTAGAATTAAACTACTTCTATAACTATTAGGGCTTGTTTGATAGCTCTATTCGGTATGGTGATTTTTTTTTTTTCAATTTTTTTTTACAATTGGAACAAATTTTAGACCCAATGATAGAAAAAAATATCACTTTAATGGACAAATTTCATAAAAAAACGAAATCAAATGGACACCAAACTTTCAACATTTTTCATGGAAAATTATACCAATCAAACACAATTAATTACAATTCCCAGTAAAACATTTTCTAGGAAAATCAATTCCCTGTAAAACATTTTCTTTCCACCCATTTTCCACCCTTGCAATCACAAACACAATTAATTACAATTCTCAATAAAATAGTTTCTAGGAAAATCAATTTCATGTAAAACATTTTATTTCCACCTATGTTCCACCTGTGCAATCAAACGGACCCTTAATGTATTACATTTTGACATTGAAGTTCATGTTCTAAGTAGCAAGCATTGACGTTCAAAAATTTCGACACTAGTTAGCTCGAAATTATCATTTCTACGTATCAATTTTTTTAGAAAATGGAGATCCAGAGACGAATATAGGGGGGACGGGACTAGGTTGGATTTCAGCTCAATCCCCTCCTAGCCCATTTGAATTTTCTATTTACATATTAGTTCGGCTTAAAAAAATTTATTTTGATCGGTGAATCCGTCCCTACAGAGTTAGTTGCTATAAATCATCTGATGACAAAGCAAAGATAAGTAGATAAGTCCATAAAATCAAATATACTGAGGCATACTTATGAATATGACGTTTTTAAATTAATTATAAAATTATTTTGAATAATTTTTAGCTGTATACCAAATGAAATGAAATAAAATGACATGTGCCTTATATAACCCTTGTTTGGTATAGATTAAAAATCAAATTTAAATTTAAATTAAAGACAATAATTGTTTTAATCATATATTTTATAGGTTCCACAGCTTTTCAATTACACATTTCATCAATTTTTATCAAAATTTACTAAAGGCGGATTTTAATCACTTCAAGCAGGGGCACGGTTATATATTATGAAGGAAACAATAGTGAAATGAGAATAAAGTTGGGGTATTGTTCTATGCGCAATTAGTTAACATTTAAAAATTTTACAATACAATAATAGAGCGTCTAATTTAGAGCCCTTGCTTGATTTGGCTAAAAATTCAGCAGTGCTTCATATACAAAAGTTGTTTTGACAGAAAATTCACAGAAAACAAACACATGTGGGTCCCGCATATTATTTTTTGTTTTTCTAATACATGGTGGGGCCTACTCATTATTAGTATTTTGGTGAATTTCTGTAAAAGCAATTATGTACAGATGGATTTTTTCAATATTGTTTTCGTATGGAATAAAAACTTGCAGATTCAAATTTCTCGTAATTGACAGTTGTGTGTTTTCCATTCCAAGGCGAAAGGTCCCAGAGGGAAAAATCAAAAGGCGATCAACTTACATTCAAATTCCTAAAGTACCCCTACTTTTCTCATTTTTCCCGCGCAAAAATATTGGAAAAAAGCAAGGCATAAAAGATTCGGACCCCTTAGTCTGATCAAATATTGATTCCCCCATTGTGTGCCCCTCCCTAGTAGTCTCCACATTTTTAAAGAGGATTAACCTATGGGAAAATTGCAGTCGCAATATCAAACCTATCATTTTTATGTAGACTTGATTCAAATTTTTACTTTGTAGCACCTACGGTATCAATCCTTTCAAAAATTCGCATTTGGAGTCCAATCCGTCGTATTAGTCGTTATTTGACCTCAAAAATTGAAAAAATTATAATTTTAATCAACTAAATCAAGGATAATTTAGTCAGAATTATAAATTAACAAAATTTGAAAAAATAGAAAATTAAAACCCATCTTCTTCCCCACACCACCCACACCCACACCCAAACAAAATCAACACCAGAAACCATCGGACCATCGTCGATCACCGGATCACCCCCAATTTCTACTGCAACAACTGAACTAGTATAGTGTATGTATCTCCCAAATCCATTGCTCCTCTTTTATACTACTTTTGCACTGAATCGACAACCATATTCTCCAATCTTGTCAACATAAAGTAATCAGTAAATATGGCTTCTTTGTCTGCCCACCATAACCATAACTTGTCAAATAAATAGTAATCTATTCATTCAACCCATTGGAAAGTCGAGTTTGGCGTCCTTCCCTTCCTCTCCATCTCTCTCTATTGTATCAATTTTTCAATTTGGATTGAGTGATTGTTGTGGTTCAATCTTCTTAATTAAGTTTTATGTGTGGATTTATTATTTATTGTGCACCATACCAGATGGGAATGCGATTAGGGTCGAAAATCTATGGACTAATGCATACCCGAAGTTCTTGACTCTATATTGATTATGGTGAAGAAGAAAATTGGTTGATTTTTGTGAAGTAGATGGGCTGATTTAGGTGTAGATTTGTGCAGAGATAGTTTCAGGTGCAATGGGCGGCCGGCGGCCGGAGATGGTCCGATGGTTTTGATGTTGATTTTGTTTGGGTAGGGGTAGGGGTAGGAGTGGGGGTGGGATGGGGAAGAATATTGGTTTTAAATTTTTTTATTTAATTTTGTTAATTTATAATTCTAACTAAGAGCCTGTTTGTCTACCAAATGATTTAGAGCCTGTTTGTCTACCATTATTGGGTTGAAAATGGTGTAATGAATAGTATTTTTTGGAGAATGTGTGGTTGAAATTTAAAGTAACTTTATTGGTTTATGTGTAGAATATTTTATTGGGTGAATATGTGGTGGAGATTGTTTACTGTAGAAAACAATTTTTTGGATAATGGTAGACAAACAGGGGCTAATTATCCTTGGTTTAACTGGTCAAAATTCTCAAATTTTCAATTTTTGAGGTCAACTGACGGTTAATACGATGGAATTCGTTTGATTGGATTCCAGATGCAAATTTTTGAGAGATTTGGTACTGTGTGTCATAAAGTAAAGTTTTGGGTCAAATCAGCATAACAGTGAAAGATTTGTTACCACAGCTGTAATTTTCCCTTAATCTCTTTGTCCTTTCAAAGGTAAAATTTGTAACGTTTTTCAAACATTACTTTTAATATACATTTTTAAACCCACAATTTTTGTTTTTATTTTAATAACACATTTTTTGAAACCCATTGATTATAAACACTTAAAAATTTAGTCAAACAAGAAATAAAGCAATTCGTCTAGATTATCATGCCTTGATATACTTTTTTTTATAAAGATACAACATGTATTAAATTATCCGAACCAACACAACCAATTGACAAAGTTGAGCCATATTAGATTCACTCTCCAACTCAATCAAAGGTGTAAATTAGATCGAGTTTATTCACTCCCCAACTCCCGTTTGTTAGTTGTTACGAGGCATCCTTTTCTCGATGTGGCCGATTGACAGAGTTAATTTTTATTTAGACTACTTTACCATCACTTTGGACTACGATTTTACACATGCATTCTTTTTGAAATTACAAGATCTTTAAAATAAATCTTTACAGTCGGGCTCAGTATGACCCGTTTTCAAATGTGGTCATGTTTTCAAATATAAAATGTTGTTTCGTCATCTCAGCATATTTTGACATTTTTGTAATATTTAGCCCCTGTTTCGTTTTGTTAAAAGTAGATTTTAGACCCCGTTTGAACCCCATTTTTTAGAAATAATGCATTTTGGAATGATATTTTGATGAAGAATGTGTGGTTAAACAATAAGAAAAAGTTTTGAGTTTATGTGTAATATTATTTTATTGAAGAACGTGTGATTGAAAATAAAAGAGAGAAAAATATATTTTGGGAATTAATTGTACCAAACAAGGGCTTAATGAAATGTATGATTGGAAATTTGATAAACATCGTAGATTTTAACAATTGTGTAGTTGAAAATTAATTTGAGAGAAAAATAAATTATTGCCTTTGTCTTGGCGCCATTGTTAGCAGTAGAATTCATTTCCTTATCAAATATCAAATCCATAACATTTCAAGAGAGTTAATTTTCCGTAATTTTGTTGTTTTTGCGAGTTCCATTTACACCATCATTTTTGGCAAGTATCGTAAGCATTTTTTTTATTTTTTGGAGAGAGAGGGCATAATAAGTAAAGTGAAATGAAACGAATAAATTTTATAGTAAAATGTCATTTTTTTTTTCAAATGAAAGAATAATATTATTTACCATCATGATAATGAAATATCGGTGATATGACAGTTTATGTAGAATAATGAGATTTGACAGTTCAATTTTTATGAGATAGAGGTTATCAATATTTTATCGTCATGATGATAAATAATATTACACTAAATGAAATAAATAAAAAAGTGACTTTTTGAAAGAGGAACGATATGATTTTTTCTATTCAAGATAATAATTTAAAAAAAAAAAAAACGAAAGGAAAAGCTTCATAAAATTGGAATAAAAAGGGCTTAAAATTTGCTTCTATGCCACCACGTCTCCGTGCGTGTCTATATATACACAATATAAGCTCTTTCGCTCCTGTCTCTGACTAGTTACTAGTTGCTCAGCTACTCCCCACTACCATGGCCCAGGCACCTCCACTTCGGGCGGCACTCGCTCTTACACCACTCTTATTCCTCTTCTTCTTCACTTGGGCTGTTGTTGGGTGGCGGCCATGGCCCAGTCAAAAGCTAAACGCAACAAATTTGCTCTTTGGCGGGTCGAAAAAATATGAAGGTTCTTCAGAATTTGTTCACTTGAAGTACCACATGGGACCTGTACTCACAGCCAACATCACTGTTTATCCCATTTGGTACGGCATTTGGAAAAACTCCCAAAAACGTATAATCCGTGAATTCATCAGCTCCTTCTCTTCCGTCAACTCCAAGCCACCGTCAGTCGCCGGGTGGTGGAAAACGGTTCGACTCTACACCGATCAAACGGACGCCAACATTTCGCGCAATGTAAACATCGGGGGGGAGAAAAATGACCGGTTTTACTCTCATGGAAAATCCCTAACTCGGCTTTCGATTCAGTCCGTGATAAAATCCGCTGTCACCACCACCACACGGCCTCTTCCGATCAACCCGAAGAGCGGCGTTTACCTCGTATTGACCTCTGACGACGTTTACGTACAGAATTTTTGCAACAATGTATGCGGGTTCCATTACTTCACCTTCCCCGCCATTGTAGGGTACACGCTACCGTACGCCTGGGTGGGTAACTCCGCTAAGCTGTGCCCCGGTGTATGCGCGTATCCGTTTGCCGTGCCCGAATACATTCCCGGGTTGAAGCCGGTGAAATCCCCAAACGACGACGTAGGAGTGGACGGCATGATAAGCGTGATTGGCCACGAAATAGCGGAGCTATCCACGAACCCGTTAGTGAACGCCTGGTATGCGGGTCAGGACCCGGTTTTCCCTGTGGAAATAGCGGATCTTTGTGAGGGTATTTATGGAACTGGAGGAGGTGGGTCATACACAGGACAAATGTTGAACGGCGAAGATGGTGCCACGTATAACATGAATGGAATCCGACGGAGGTTCTTGGTTCAGTGGGTTTGGAACCATGTGGTAAATTACTGTACCGGCCCTAATGCACTGGATTAAAATGCTACATGGACAATGGGTTTCTCCCTTTGTACAGAAGTAGGGGTTCACATAACCCCTACAGACCTCTCAGACCCGCCTCAATAAAAAAAGTAAAAGAATTACCCACCCCTATGTGTGAGTGTTGTGGGAGTTCTGTGAGAATCACCGTACATGCAGCATGATTGATCTACAATTTGTATTTGAGTTGGGATTTGCTGTGGTTTGAATTATTTGGGTTTTTTTCTTCTCATGTTAATTAGTAAATAATTAATGTTTAAATTTTGAAAATTGTTAATCTTTTTTGAGTTCTAAGACGACGGAATAATTAAATATAATTTCGTGCGTATATTCTTCGAGATATTTTTATTTTACCATTTTGGGTGGCTGAAGATATTTCGTTGATGTTTAGGGAGTTTGCATGTGTTGGAACTTAGAATGAGCTGTACATGAGTTTTAGACTTACTTTTTAAGTAAATTTTGGTTCTTGATGTATTTAGATAATTTACTTGTTTTCAATTTAAAAAGTTGATATTTTGAAATAACTAACTTATAATTATAATAAGTATTTTACTTACATAATAGAATTACATAATACCACACACTCTATCATTTACCACCTTAAAATATAATCAATTTTTTCATCCAATCATTTCTTTCTATATCATGTATTTTATGTACAAGTAAGAGATTGTTGTGTAGGGTTACATCCTTGTTGGGATTTGAGCCATGAAGGAAATGATGCTGTGTTTCTTTCACTTTCTCTCCTTTTCTGTTGTTTTGTTTCATTACTTTCATGCTCAAACACGAGGAAGAAAATAAGATTTTCAAATGGCTTTTTCATGCATTTGCAGAGTTAAATGGACTGAGGGTCCCTAACTTTGAGTGGATCCATCTTCAACTCAGTGTTATTAGATTACTTAACTTCGATTTGCTTACATTTTTTGTCATTCATTTCTATCTTGATGCAATCAAGTTATCCAACTGTGATTTATCTGCAAATCTGATCATTCTATGAATTGCTTCGTCAATTTAACTAATGCCAGGTGCTCACTTGAACATTATAACTATCGTCCGACTATTATGTAAAAAAAAAAATCACGCGCACTTTTTTTTTTTTTTTATGTATTAGTCCGGCCTGTAATCCGATCTTGGATCCGTCCTTGACATCATCCTTCTTAAAATTTTTATTTAAAACAATATAAATTGAAAGCACGCTTTTATGTCAACTATTCATCATTTTTAACGTCGAGTCAACATATTTCGTTTGTTAAATTGGCCGTAGTGGATAAAGTGGCGTGATCTACAAGAAAATCAAAGTCGGACAAGTTGTTCGCACCATATTGAATCAAATCTTGCTTGCTGTACAGGACCTGTGAAACAGGCAAGACACGGGTGGGGCCCGCATTAATTTTTTTAAAAATACATGTGGGGCCTGCCCGTTGTGAGAGGCCTGTAAGACCCCCGTGAACCCTTTTTCTGTACACAGGACATTATTCTATTGAATCATGTCCTGTTGGAATCTCACAATGTTATGTTTTTTTGAATGAACAGAAAATCAGAAATTCTAAGGGTCCGTTTGATTGCAAAAGTGGAAAATGGGTGGAAAGAAAATGTTTTACAGGGAATTGATTTTCCTAGAAATTATTTTACTGGAAATTGTAATTAATTGTGTTTGATTAGTATAATTTTTCATGAAAA